>SJYQ01001040.1:137477-275120 GCA_006410935.1 Redunca redunca
TTTTCACAATCACTTTTCTGTCCTTAGAAAATAAAAATTGTCTCAATGAACTTACAGTTACAGACTTAGTTATAGAATAGCTATAGATTAAGGTATTTCATAGTTAGAAATTTTATATAATCCTAAACTTCCACTGGAATAGCATACTTTTCATTAGTGAAAAAAGTTATTTAGCCAGAACAAAGAAATGCAATATACTATAAGAATTCCTCTCAGAGCTTCTATAATCTTAGACTTCTTTGTGACATTCCACTGAGACTTAAATATGGAACCATGAAACTATCAGCTGCAAGGCAAGCCTGGTAAAACTACCTTCCTTTATACTAAAAACTGAGATCCCTCTTCCAATATTTGAGCTGTCTTCAAATGCATAAAAGTTAAGCATATAGATGGCATTCAATACATTATTTATTGAACAGAAATTAAATTTGTATTAAAAACTGGACAAAGTACAATTGTCCTTTAAAGGAGAACATACCAATTAAGGAAATGAGGATCATTTCTATTAAGCTTCTATAATTAATATGGATCTGTAGCATTCCCCTCAAAGTACTTAAGACCCAGAGGAGCAATGCATGGTTGTACATTTTCTTTTCTTTCCTCTTCCTTCCCAGCACCAAGATCATTAAATAAGGAATCAAAGAAACTGACAGGTATCAAAATTTTAAAAACCCGAACATAAACACTGTTTGGGCTTCCCTGATGGCTCAGTGGTAAAGAAACTGCCTGCAATGCAGGAGACACAGGTTCAATCCCTGGTCGGGAAGATCCCCTGGAGAAAGAAATAGCAACTCACTTCAGTATTCTTGCCTAGAGAATCCCGTGGACAGAGAAGCCTGGCGGGCTATAATCCATTGGGTTACAAAAGAATCGGATGCGACTCAGCAACTAAACAACAAATACTGTGTTTATTTGCTTGACAGATCCCTTCCCATACAATGACAACACAAGGTTTTCAAACTTGAAGACTCCAGCAGAGAAGAAACAAGAGGCTCAAAGAGGAGCCAGTTTCTGTGAAGCCTTGAGGTACAACTTTGCAAAGATAATGCTGTGCACAACGGGGCAAGACCCCAAGGAGACTGGAAATGTCTAAGGAAAGGCAATTCCTGAGTGACCCTCACCTTGGGCGTGCCATGCCAGAGGCAGTGCATGGCCACTCTGGCGCCATCGTGCGTGTGTGCCAGGTACACCACTGCTTCTCGGATGGCTTCAATCATTTCCTGGGGAAGAAATGCAGTCAGGGCTTTGGTTTACTCTTTTTGCTTTTTCACGGTCTGTCTAGTAAGGAGCAGTAATGCACAGAGAATGAAAGGCAGAGAGTATAGGTAGCAAACAACTTAATTTTTAATTTTGTAGACAGGCATGCATACATATAACTGCTTCCTAGAAACATTATTTTTCTATCAAGAGCAGTCAATGTTGCCCACAGGCAATTTCTATTAAAATACCTGAGTTTCATCAAAGTCTATTCAGAAAAGTATGTATACAGTGGACCCCTGAGTGTGATCTGAATAAGAAAGGTTCACTTACACATGAATTTTTTTCACTAATATGTACTACAGCACTATACCATCTGCAGTTGGGTAAATCCCCATCCCTGATGGGGTAGGGATGATTACAAGTGGGTTTCTGACAGAGGACAGGAGTGTCAGTACCCCTAACTCCCATACTGTTCAAGGGTTAACTGTATATGTATAGTATATTCTCAATGACTTTTCAAGAAAAAAGAAGTCTAAGAACTGGCTGTGGTATAAGAAGAGAGCTTTTAACTTAAAAAGCCAGATAAATAAAACGTTCTTCCAAAAAGTTATATATAATGAGCAGAAAGTCAAAATAATAATTTTGTCTAAAAACGTTTTTCTTTTTTTAGTTTATCAATGGATTACCTCTGGAAATCACATTAATAATTCACCATCAAGACACTTAAGTAACATTTTTCTTAAGAAAAATTAATCTCTATATTGACTTTTAGACTAGGCCTTCACTTACATTTTAGTAAAACCCAGTCATTAATGACCTTTTAGTAAAACCCAGTCATTAAAGTATTATGAGGTAATTTTAGCTATTTTTAGTCTTTATTCTCTGTTTTCAATGTATACATATATTTTGTAATTATATTTGGAACACAAGCATATAGGACAAGATGAGTTCTGCCAGCTAATAGCTGCAGGGCCAGTTTAATCCATTCCCAATTTTAAAAATGTATATTAAATAAACACAAAGTCTCCTGCCAGGAAGGAGAAAAGTAGCCTATTTCTATCAATAAGGAACAAAAATTTCCACCCGTAACTATCTTAAAACCCTTTTCAAGAGTAAAGCTTTCAGCTTACATATCTAAACTTATGAATCTCTTCAAAGCTATCCAGTTGGGGAGTTACACATATATACCAATCATGCTTCTTTCATCTCCAAAGGTTTTTTTTTTTAATCTCTCTATTGAAAATGCCCCAGGGGCCACAAAGATCTGTCTGTCTATTTTATATTCACACTAAGTTCCCAATGATTTTTTGGCTCTTACTAAAACACATTCAACACTAAAAAGACAAAGACTTTATGGAATATATTAAAATGATCATTTTCTCAGTTCTGAAAATAAAGTCCTGCCTCAGAAAACCCAGAACTGTGAGATACTGTGTAGGAAAAGAGAGTGATCCTTCCAAAGAGAAGCAGCAGCTGCTACGGTCACTGAACTACATGCTTAGATAGGTGGCTACACTTGGAAAACTATTTTGCGTGTCAATTTTGAGAGGGTCAAAATTCCTATGAATGTTCAATCTGGCATATTTGTAAAAAAAATGAATCTCATTATTTGATTATTGCTTATTATTAGAATGAGAACAAATGGACAAAGAATTCACAGTATGATGAAGCAAGCAAAATTCAAGGGACTAAATGAATTCTCATCTATACTCCCATCATTGACTTGAAGGGCAGTGCAATTTACCTTCACTCTCATATAAGGTCCAGTCTTTCACGGTCCATTTAGTTTTACCTAAGTATCCTCCAGTCACCTTTTAACACCAATATAATTTCTTTTTTTTGGTATCAATAAAGGTGAATTTCAAACTTCTTGAATGCCGAATATTCCTCCATGTGTTAGTTAATTTTCTGATTATGTTAAGCTAGAGTATACTCTCTAGATTGTAATTAAAATATGAAAATTCAGTGGAACTGATAAAACTATGGTCAGGTCTACTGTCTTTCTAGCAAAAGTCTAAATGGAATTTAGTCTAAATTCCATAGACTAAAACGTCTAAATGGAAGAAGTAGACTTCTTCAAAGGAGGTAAGAGAGCATTATCTTTTCTAAATAAGGAAACAATTCTTTAAAAATTTCAAAAACCAATATACATCAAAGAAGTATTTCACATTTTTACACAGCACTCAATGTTTCGGTTTGAAAACTAAAACCAAGAACTTACTGATCTTAGCTTTGGGGGTGCATAAGTGAAAAAGTCCAAAAATACTTTATGTACCAGTGAGTGCTTAATCACAGCTTCTCTGAAAACAGAAAAAAAGAGTCAGAAATGGTAGTATAATAATACAGAGATAGGTAACCTTGCTTGTCCTAAAATAATCAAAACAACTGAAATGGTTTTAGCAAATATCATTTGTCATAAATAGATTATCTTCAGCAATACCAGGACTTGAAAAAAAACTTTCAGACCTATAAAAATATTAGTACCATCTACAACCAAGACCAGAATACAAATTTCTAGTACTGAATCAGCAAATATGAAATTATTGTTCAAAACACACTCAATTTTCTTAAATAAAGCCATTAACTTTCTTTTACCCAACAATGGACACATAATTAGAAATCCACATGTGAACTATATTTTAATGGCTATTTTCTTTTTGTCATGCCTTCTTTATAATGTATCTGTTTTACAAAAACATTTCAGGAGTTAAAACCTAAACAGATCAAAACAGTATCAGCAATTCCAACAACACCTAATTGATCCAAGCCTCCTAGTGTGACACATGATGAATTCAGATGTACAGTGTAGGTTAATGATCAGGCACCAAATTTAAGTTCACATAGAATATCCAAGAAGAAGGCAAAAATAAGCTGTTTTTAATGGCAAAGCACTGTTCTGAGTGCTTTAGAAATATTAACTCATTTAATTTTCATAAAACTCTAGGAAATAAATACTGTTATTACAATTATATGGATAGGGAAACTGAGGCACAGAGAAGTTAAGCTGCCCAAGGGCACAGAGTCAGTAATTGAGGAAAGTACCAGGATTCACAACCCAGGAAGTCTGGTTTCAGAGCAATGCCCTAATGCCAAGTAGGCCACATGCATGGACTTTTAGGTCTCACAATCCAATTTATACAGTAGACCGTAACTGGCAAGCTATTCACCTTTCCTATGCAAAGGCTACATAAAACTTTCCCCTTTCAAATGCTATTTGTTAATAAAAAACAAAAAAAGTTTTCTTACTTTTGGGCCATTGGAATTAGAATCTGTTTCATTTCATCCATGATAAGCTCTAATTTTTCCGGCTGTACCTCTAATACTTTGTCCAGAGTTGGGTGATCTGCTGACTGCAAGAGAAGAAAAATCAAGCCCCTCAAAATTTGATCATGTTTCTCCAACTTTGGAACAAAGAAAATCAATTAGAGTCATTTTACATAAACTTAAATTTTTAGATTTCCCATATTTACATAATAAAAGCACCTCTGTGGATACACTCAGAGTAATTCCTGATTGTACTCATTTGATGTACACCATTGTACTTACAGGCTAAATAACCAACCAAATCAACAAGCCAGCCAGTAAAGACCTGCCAAGCACTTAACAAGTGCCTATTCACAAGACCAAGAAGTCAGTTAACAAAGTCTTGCCACAGTGTGTTCTGTGATTAGCTGGATATTCCCAGAGTGACTGTGACAAAGGCGCACTAAGTTCAAGCCAGGAGCTGAACTAGCAGACGCAACCCAGGAACCAATCCATCTCCGCTGAGATAAACGTGTGTACTTGGTCTAAGGTCTGAACTAGATCCCTTAACCGTCCTAGTCCCACTGCTAGCCTTGTAACACACCCAGGGCTGGGTCTCTCTACTCTGCGTCCTCTCCGCGTAGGACCCCAAGAAGGGTCAGCCACCGCCAACAGCGAGCTCGATGCCCTTCAACCAGGGCTGGTTAGCGGGTGTTTACAAAGCTCCGTCAAGAATCTTCCTAGGTCTATCTGACTATTGTGGCAACAGAAGTACTGAAGCAGTACACAAGAGTACCTGCAAAGGAGTCCCGCAAGCAGTTTTAATTTATAGGGGATTTAAAGATCGTGCTCTGGGAAAGAGAAATTTAAGTATGATCCCTTGCTCAATACACCAGAGACAAAATACTCCAAGAAGACAAAAGCTAGGAGACAGTCTCTTAAAGGAACAACCAAAGGAAAAATACATTCTGAATACAGGGCACTAGAAGGTACGCAACAGCACAAAGGAAAAGTCAGTGTCTCGAGGCATCACCTTGTAAAGCTGGAACGTGTTCCCATAGAGTTCTTCCGTCAGCATGTTCCTCTGCTCCAGCACGGCCTTGTCATTGTAGGCGTACTCCACAATGGCGGACGCTTCCGCGTGCCGCAGGAGCTTCCTCACGTGGCCTTTGAAGCTTCGTATTATCTCTGCGATCTGGGCTTTACTCCTAAATCCGATGTGATCACAGGAAAAGTCAGTGATACAAGGAGAAACCTGGGCGGCGACAAAACACAGACGCTTCTCCTGGGGCCTCTCATCACTGTGTGTGTGGGAGCGGCCACGCCGGAGAAACGCTGTGAGGAGAACCAAACTGCCCCGTATTTCCACCTTGTATTTCCTTGCCTTTTTTCCTCTTTTTCGCCATGCTGCGCAGCTTATGGGAATCTTAGTTCTCCAACCCAGGATTGAATCCAGGCCTTCAGAAGTGAAAGCGCAGAATCCTAACCACTGGACCACCAGCGAATTTTCTCTGTGACTTGGGGGGCAGCCTGCCTAGGTTTCAAACCTGGCTCTGCTGACCAGCTCAAAGTGCCTGAGCAAGATACTTAACTGCTCTGTGCTTCAGCTTCTTCAGTCATAAAATAGAGAGAATAAGGTTATTGTGAGGATAAATGAGTCAAAGCACACTGAGAACTGCACAGTGTACAGCACATAGTACGTGCTCAATAAATGTCAGTTCCCATCAGGAAACTGTTAGCTTGAGGAAGTTGGGTAGAAGGAGAAAAGAAGGTAAAAGTCAAAGTGCGTGATAATATGAGTAAAACATATTCCAGGGTTCTCTTTTAAAACAGGACTTAATCACAAGTATTTCTAGTCTATCCTAAAATAATCAAGAGGCCAATAATTCTAGTTAGGAACACAGTTTTTAGGAATTTGCCAGCTGTACTGTTTGGTTGTTGGTCAGCACATTTTGGCACATTATACTTGGGAGGGCAAGACAAGTATTAATTTCACCTGGTTTGGGAAATCCTCCTAATCTTGACATTTCCTAACCCACTCACCCTGGTTAGGTCTACTCACCTGCCCCTCCCACCAGTCCAACCTCTAAATAACTAGTGGCTAATTACAAGTTCATTATAACCATTTCTCTTCTTCCAGGACTTCAAGATACACTTGTAAGGTCAGTGAAGGCAATACTACCTTTTACATTTTTTCAATAACTGTTTTTTAAGACCATACTCCTTGCAAACATTACCAGCATCTGCTTAAGGCTACTATTATGGTCACGGATTTTAAGAAACATTTGCACACAATAGGTTATCCAAATTTAAAAAAAAACTAATTAAAATATTTTATAAATAAAACAACTCACCCATACATGAGAAACTTCTTAACAATATTTCTGGAATATTTAGCTTTACTTAACTCAACCAAATCACCTGAAAAACAAAATATATTACAATGATTGCTAACCACCAGAAACAAGGAGAGAACTGAATGCACAATCCTGGGAACACAAACAAATAGCTCCCTATTTGTCCCACGCAAAAAAAAAAAAAACCAGAAAGGTCCTGCAGAGGACACTCTGCTATTCCTCAGCAGAATTCTTTTTCAACAGTGTTGAGTATTTCAAGAGAAAACAAGCAACTTTATACCAATGATTACAAATAACATGTAAGAAATACCTTGCAGTTCTTCAAAAGCCTGTTTCCTTTGCTCTTCATTGCCAAACTGAATGTAACACTGGATCACACGAGTTGAATCATGCGCAAATGCAATCTGTAGGAAAACAGTTGGGGCCTTTAGACAAATTCTCCCTGAAAATGTATGTTGTATTGCTCCCTCTTTTACAACTCCTTGTGAGAAATAAAAAGGGTCTTCATGGCTAATCAAATCTATATTACTTAGGAGTAAAATTCTTAATTTAATTGTTCAGAGTGGCACTCTTTGGTTTTGCTGGCTACTATATGGCATTGAGATAGGACTGCATTTAACTATTTTGTAAGATTTTATTATTATAATTAAAACCAAACCAAATCTGTACAATGATTATACATACTGTATTTCTCAATTTTCTGACAGTTACTTTCCCTAAAAGAGGAATTTTCCAGTGCAAAAATTCTATTACACTATTATTTCTTTTTTTAATATAAATGATCTAGGAATGTTTGGCTTTGGCAACCAAAGTCTTGCTACATATATAATCATATCCAGATACACACTGGCAGTTACATTATGAGCTAATCACTCCATTTCTCACATTTTCATTATAATTCCCAAATATACATCCAGTTATATTCCTAGAAAAGTATTTCAAATCTGATTCTCCAACCTGAACCTCCTCACAACTACTGGATGGATTAGATCCTCATTGATGGACTTCCCAATCAATTTTCTAAAGCAATAACCACAGATTGATTATCAGTCATGCATTATTACTTTTTATATATTAGTCTATTTTAATAGTGCTTATTACCTGTTGCTAAGTCTGTCTTTAAATTTTTAAATTCTAACAAATCAGAAGGTAAAGGTGTATCTTCATCAAAGTCACAGATTGCAGAAGAATTTGCTTAAGGGAGATCTGTATAGACATTTTTGAAAAATTTTTTAAATAATTAAAAAAAATCAGTCTGAGATTTCCCTGGTGGTCCAGTGGCTAAGAATCCACCTGTCAATGCAGGCGACATGGGTTCAAGTCCCGGTCTGGGAAGATCCCACACACTGTGGGACAACTAGGCCCGGGTGCGACAACTACTGAGCCTGTGTTCTAGAGCTGAGAGGGGCTGCTACTGAAGCCCATGTGCCTAGAGCCCATGCTCTGCAACAAGAGAATTCACTACAATGAGAAGCCTTTGCACCACCACTAGATTAGCCCATGTGTGTCCCAGCTAGAGAAAGCTCAGGTGCAGCAACGAAGACCCAGTGCAGCCATAAATAGATAAATAAATAGAATTATTATTTTTTTAAATTAGGCTGTTTTGTGCATATATTGACTACCTACGATGCAACCAATGTATGTGGTTTAAATTATTTTTCCGATGTAGATTTAAAAGTGAGTTGGTGTTATTAGATATTTATAGACGAAAGTAAGTTTATGAGAAATTAAGTAACTTGCTATCCTTACGACTCTGGAATGAATATCTTTGAGCCCAGATGCTGTTGTTGTTCTCCACTCCCTGCCCACCCCACCATCTGCCATTCAGTAATGGGGCCAGATGCCATGATCTTAGTTTTTTTAATATTTAGTTTTAAGCCGATTCTTTCACTCTCCTCCTTCACCTTCATCAAGAGGCTCTTTAGCTTCTCCTGGCTTTCTGCCATTAGAGTGGTATCATCCACATATCTGAGGTTGTTGATGTTTCTCCCGCCTATCTTGATTCCAGCCTGTAACTCATCCAGCCTGCCATTTCTCATGATGTGCTCAGCGTATATCACATCTCATGATGTGACAGCAGACAGCCCTGTCACACTCCTTTCATAATCTTGAACCAATTAATTGTTCCATACTTGCTTCTTGTTCCATACCGCATACACATTTCTCAGGAGACAGGTAGGATGGTCTGGCATTCCCATCTTTAAGAGCTTTCCAGTTTGTTATGACCCACACAGTCAAAGGCTTCAGCATAGTCAATGAAACAGAGGTAGATGTTTTTCTGGAATTCCCGATCTCTGTGATCCAGCAAATGTTGGCAATTTTGTCTCTGATTCCTCTTCCTTTTCTAAACCCTGCTTGGACATCTGGAAATTCTTGGTCCGCATAACGCTGAAGCCTAGCATGCAAGATTTTAAGCACGACCTTACTAGCGTGGGAGATGAGTGCAGTTGTCTGATGTTAGCACATTCTGGAGTATTACTCCTCTTGGGAATTGGGATGAGGATTGACCTTTTCTAGTCCTGTGGCCACTGCTGGGTCTTCCAGATTTGCAGACATATTGAATGTAACACTTTGATGGCATCACCCTTTAGGGTTTTGAATAGTTTTACTGGCATTCCATCATATTCACTAGCTTTACTAACAGCAGTGCTTCCTAAGGCCCACTTGACTTTGCTCTCCAGAATGTCTGGCTCTGGGTGACTGACCACATCATCAGAGCAGTCTGGTTCACTTAGATCTTTTTTGTACCGTTCTTCCATGTATTCTTTCCATCTCTTCTCGATCTCTTCAATGTCTACTAGGTCTCTACCGTTTCTATCGTTTATTGTGCCCATCTTTGGGCAAAATATTCCTTTGATATTTCCAGTTTTCCTGAAGAGATCTCTAGTCTTTCCCCTTCTGTTGATTTCTTCTAGTTTCAAGTACAGTTCATTGAAGAAGGCATTCTTGTCTCTCTGTGCTGTTTTTTGGAAATCTGTGTTTAGTTGGATATGCTATTCCCTCTCCCTTGCTTCTCGCTTCTCTTCTTTCTTTAGCTATTTGTAAGGCCTCCTCAGATAACCACTTTCCCGTCTTGCTTTTCTTTTTCTTTGGGATGGTTTTGTTCGCTGCCTCCTGTACAATATTACGGACCTCCATCCATAGTTCTTCAGGTACACTGTTTACAAGTTCTAATCCCTTGAATCTATCAAATGTCTAATAGGGATGAAGACTAAGCTAAAGGATACAAACTATGCAATGGTTACCATAACTGCTGGCACACAGTAAAGAATAAATGGGCTGTCTTGTCTAAAGACACAGATTAACTCCCAAATCCATGGGCATCAGTAGTAACAATAACCTAAGGGTAAATAAGAAGGATCTTAAGCATGCATTATTTATAAATTTAGCATAAGAGGTTACTATTAGAGATGAGTAGTTCTATCCTAAAAAGATCTTGCTGGCTTTAAGAAAGCAGCAGCTGGAAACTTGCTATTGGAAGACAGTCCTTCAAATTTCAATACAGCATTTGTTTAGATCTATGTACATGGTACGACAAAGGCAGGTCCTCAGGGTCTCCAAAGATACTGAGTCTGTTGGCTTACAAGTGAATATCACTAAAAGTGTAAAAGTGTTAGCCATTTAGCTGTCTCCAACTCGGCAACCCCATGGACTATTGCCCATCAGGTTCCTCAGTTCATTGAATTCTCCAGGCAAGAATACTGGAGTGGGTAGCTGTTCCCTTCTGGGATTGAAACCACATCTGCATTGGCAGGTTGGATTCTTTACCGTCTGAGAGCCATCAGGGAAGCCCAAATATCACTAAGTATTTATCCAAATACACAAGAATCAATAGAAGTTTACTCTAAAACAGGATTAAACAGTAATAATGAAAATCACTTTAAAACTCCCAAATTTACTATATTTTAAAGATCCTTTGCACAATGCTTATAAAAGCAAGGAAGAAAGTAATATATTTGCTTTGCATATTCAAAATAGCCAGCATTTAGAACTTACAGAGTTCATAGTAAGAGATTCTAACAAACACTGTTGAACTAATAAATTCCCTGAGATAACTTTAAGAGAACACTGAGTGAGTGAAGTCACTCAGTTGTGTCTGACTCTTGGCGATGCCATGGACTATATAGTCCAGGGAATTCTCCAGGCCAGAATATTGGAGTGGGTAGCCTTTCCCTTCTCCAGGGGATATTCCCAATCCAGGAAATCAAACCCAGGTCCCCCGCATTGCAGGCAGATTCTTTAACAACCAAGCCAAGAGAACACTGATTTATTTTAAATAAATTATTTTAAAATGAACAGCCAAATATTTGATAGTCTTTTTGCAATTTCCCAGCAGTAAGGTCTCTATTAAATTTTTCAGAGAGATTATAAAAGGTATTTGAAAACTGAAGCCAAATACATTAAAAACAGAAACAATTTCACCTGTAATAAATAACCAACCACCCTTTACTGAGAGTGAGTCAATTTAGTTCTTAAAATTGCAACTAAGAGTACGCCCTACTTACAGTTTTAATCTTCCCTTGAATCAACTTCTGCAAATCACTCATTAACTTCACTCGTTTTTCTTTGTCACAATCTTTTCTATAAAAGAGGCAGGAAACAGCCTAAGTAAAGACATTATTTTAAACACACAAAACTAAAAATCGTACCAGTGTATGTTCATGCAGTTCAGTATGATCTTCCCTTCGAAGAAAGCAAACCTCTGACGTTAAAATTACTATTCCAGAGCAGCTAGAGAAAAGTAATTTTCTCAAAGGCAGAAACTCATCTCACAAGGTATAATTTCATGCATCAATCTAAATCTTAACAGCCAGAACTTCAAAGCAAAGCAAATAATAAAACAAGTCCAAGATACCAAATACTCAAGTATTTCAAAGCCTAGCCAAAAAGAACTATCCTCCATTTTCTCAGAAATTTCTCGGGAAGGACATCAAATCCATTTTAACTCTTATACAGTTAAAGCAGATCTTGATGCCATCCTTCCTAATGATTCCACGCATTTCTGTAAAGGGCACACATCCAGACAGTGATGCCTTTCCTGGAGTGTTATGAAGACTCCCTAAATAACCGAAGTGCTATGTCATTTATTTTAGGACATCTCACTATTTACAAAGTACACTGTTACTCCTCCATCATCTCCAAGGGCTCAATAAAGATGTCATTACCTTCTTAAGATCTCCCAGATCTGCTTTGCCCGAATGACGATGTCATAGTTGGTTTTATCACTGAGTTGCCTGCTCTGCTTCAGTTCTTTCTTCTTTTTTTTGAATTCATCCCATTTGGGTTTCTTGGCTGCTGACTCTAGTCATTATAGAAATTATTTTCAATTACACTTAACATTCTCAGTGCCATAAACACAGAGCAAATTTGGTACCTATGGCAATTAGTAATCAGAATCAATACTCATTGTGGGAACTAGAAGGGGGAAAATCATTCCCTATCAACTTAAACTTTATTTCATTTTCCGAGCAGTTTACACATTTTAACTTTGGTTGACACCAACTGTTCATTCACTCAACAAATTGATTCTTAATAGGACACCTATTAAGAAAAAAAAAAGGAAACTAAGAGGATTATAAAAGCAATTAAAAAATATTAAGCATCTTTTTCCATTGTAAAAATAAAATTTTACTTTAGAACATAAAGATCATTGGACGTTAGGTACAGTCAGTTCTCAATGAAAACAGAAATTAGTTCAAGTTAACAGAGGAAAAACAATAGTCACAAATTCACTATTCTGAGTGCTGTTACATATTAAGTAATTTTTACAACGGCTCTGTGAGGTGGGTATTGTTATTATTCCCTTTCATGTCAGGGAAAGAAAGATACTGGACAGATAAGCTCCTAAGTGGCAGAGACAGGATGTAAACCCAGATATGGCTCTGAAACTTTATTCTCTGCTGTCTGTTACTCATGACAATGCACAGTGAAATTTTCTAAGTTCTCTACAATTAGGGTCATGCTATAAAAGTTATCTTTCTACTGCTTATTTTTTTATCTTCTCAATCTAAGCAACTTATTAATTGAATTAAAAAAAAAAATCCCAGTGAGGCCAAACAAAGAACAACTTAATAAGATGGGTGTTATTTACATGAGTACCCTGCAAAGAACCCTTAGGAGAATTAGTTATTTCTAGATATTGCCCTTTCTCTGATTAGAAAATATATTCAAAAAACAAAATTCTCCTATAATCTTAAAACCTAGAGACTAAAATTTCATTTCCTTCTTATCTTCTCCCCCCACACATATTTTACATTAATTTCCTTGATGTCTTTACTTAAACATTATTATACTTTAAGTATTCTTCCATGAAACTAAATATTCCTCAAGAATGTAATTTTTAATGGCATATCATATACTACAATGCATTTTACTCCCCTTATTGCTCACTTACTTATTCCCAATCTAATAACAGAGGATTACAGGCAACAGTGGTATATTTACTATTAATATCAGGACATCATGTACTATATAGCAGAGGACAGTAACCGATCCACAGGTCATTTAATTGTAAAAATATCTGGGCACCCTTGACATATGCCATGTTGGACTGCAGTAGATATAACCAATTTTGGGAATGACTAGTATCCAGTCCCCCTCAGTTGCTGGTATTAAAATGAGAAAATCAGAGTTCCACTTTGAGATGCAGGGAACTTATCTCCTATAGCAAAAGGAACGAGAGCCACTCTTTAATGAGAATGTGTGTGCACTTAAAATGCAACTATCAAGAATGTCAGTGTAGGGATGTCCCTGGTGGTCCAGTGGTTAAGAATCCTCCTTCTGATGAAGGGAACGTGGGTTCAATCCTTGGTCAGGGAATCCCACGTGCTGTTGGGCAACTAAGCCTGTGAGCTATAACTGGATAGCTCATGCTCTCTAGAACGTGGGCTGCAACAAGAGAAGCCTGTGCATCACAACAAAGACCCAGCACAGCTGAAAAATAAGAAAATTAAAAAAAAAAAAAGAATACCAGTGTAGAAAGGAAGAATTAGGATCTATGAGAGAAGCAAGGTAAGAGTAGATAGGCAATAGAAACTGGAAGAAAAGGGGAAAAGAGAAAAGGGCTAGACCATGAAAAAATCCTTCAGGCCTCATGAGAAATAATGAAAATTTCCCTCCTTTCCTCTCTTCCTACGTCTCTGTCTTAAGGCTGCTGTCCCTCCAGTGAGCAACCCTAGGCAGAGCAGAGAGCAAGGACCAGGGCTAAAGGACTGGACTAAGAAGGCCCCTTGGCAGCGGTTTCAGTTGGCAGCAAAAGGGCAGTGTCAGGCTCCAGCATGCTGGAGAAAAAGGGGAGGAAAGACAGCAGAGAAAGTCTCCTGACGCTGCACAGAAGGCACCTGCAGGTCAGCAAGACGCACAGCAAGGGCAGGTTGTACAACAGACAGCAACGCTCTGAGTTAGAGACCATCCCTTGACCATCATCATGATGAAGAGAGTAGTAGTTTGTTTCAACAGACAAAGAAAAGCCTGGCCAACATTTCTTATCAGTTAGCAACCTAGCCTGCACCAGTTCAAGTCAAATCTATCACATGTATCATATACCTTCTCTGGAACAGTTTACCAGGTCTGAGTCATATGATAAGCTGATACTCTTAGAATGGCCTAAGCTCTGTGAGAGCAGTATCTACATGTTTCTCGTTCACCAGGACACTGGTTATTTAAGGCTGGCTTCCATACTGATTACCTGGGGCTTGTACCCTCACTGGTTATTAATTTCTTTTCACTGTCTCTTGATGACAGTGTGCAGAAAACTCAAGTATTTGTTTGCTAAATGAATGAGTTCATTAATGTTAGCATACAGAAATGAATGCTTCATTGAGATTCCAATGTATAAAGCCCATTACTACTTAGCCTAACTCCACAGCCAGGGGAATTTAGCAAGGGCCTAGGAATTCTAAGCACTAGAGGACAATTTTGTAAAAATAAATAAGACACTAATAGCAACTCTGGAAAATAAAAATGAAGACACCAGTAGCAACTCTGGAAAATAGAGAAGATGCTTTCTGTTGTTTATTTAATCCCATCTACCACCTTCTCATCTCCACCGGAGACACTGCCTGTCACGGAACAAGAACAGGTCTCTAACAGACTTCAAGAGTGTCTGTGCACAATGGTTCAGGCAGGGCAGTTCAGGGCAGTTGAGGTCAGTCGCTCAGTCGTGTCCGACTCTTTGCGACCACGTGAACTGCAGCACGCCAGGCCTCCCTGTCCGTCACCAACTCCCAGAGCCTACCCAAACTCATGTCCACTGAGTCGGTGATGCCATCCAACCATCTCATCCTCTGTCATCCCCTTCTCCTCCTGCTCTCAATCTTTCCCAGCATCAGGGTCTTTTCAAATGAGTCAGGCCTTCACATCAGGCAGGGCGAGGCTTCTGCAAAAACCACGCTGAAGAAATCAGTGCTTACCATCACTTTTACCATCTGGCTGGAATTTCCTCTTCTGGTTGAATTTATTTCCCTGCTGAAATTTGTTCTTTGGTATTCTATCCCCTTGCTGCTTATTCTTGAACTGCTTCACACCTTTTTTCCCAGGTTTTGTGGCAGTTTTCTCAAAGTTCTTAGATGTGATTTTAGGGCCACCTTCCTTAACAACTTTTTTGGCAAATGTCTTTGAAGAACCCGAATCTAGTGACAATAATAAATAGTTATTAGTTCAATGATCCCGGGCCTGGATCTTTTAGCCACTGGGCTGTATTTGTTACAGAAAATTACACATTTTTTTAGTGAAACATATTTTGTCCTTCTCTCAAAATGGAGCACAGAAGGACTTAAAAAATTACAACAAAATTTTAAAACTTCCTCTGATTATAAAATTATAACATAGGTTCATTATAGAAAACCTACAGAGTACAAAAATACATAGTATAAACTACTCATAATTCTAGAGATAACCCACTACTGTCAGTTAGGTGTATTTCTGTTTTAAGCACAAATCACAAGATGAGATATTGTTTATGTCTTCGTGTGTGTGTATTTTGGGCGTTAACGACATAATAGGAGTCTAAGAATAAAATGAACATTTAGAACTTAGAAAGTACATCATATAGACAAATTCAAAGTGTTTATATCTCAAAATTTCTAGCTGAAAGAAAAAAACATAAAGACTGCTTAGGAAATTAGTTACTGACTTTTCTAGTTTGCAATACTGACACCTGATGGAATAGTAAAGACATCACAATTAGAAATCCTGAAGATCTGGCTTGCCAGTAAACATATTAATCACTCATACACAGTGACACTTGGTCCACTACTTTAATCCTAACTCTAACCCATGAGTAGATTGGAAT
The DNA here is from genome assembly GCA_006410935.1 of Redunca redunca. NCBI lineage: Eukaryota > Metazoa > Chordata > Mammalia > Artiodactyla > Bovidae > Redunca > Redunca redunca. Next base: position 153,570 of record SJYQ01001040.1, read on the forward strand.
CTGCTACATCCCCTCTCATCCCACCAAACCCTCCCTCCAAGAGACAAAACAACCACATGGAAGCATGTTTTGAGTATCTTACCATTGTTTTTATGAAATTTGCTTTTTTCTTGTGACGTCTTTGTACCTTTACCTGTAAATTTTTTTTCCCCTTTGACTTCCATTATAGCAACTCTGCAAAACAAAAACAAAATCCAGAAATGATCACTAAATTGCTCTCATCCAATAAAGGTCCTTAGTCGTCACTGCCCCATTTACTCCTTGACCACAGATGCAGGACAAACTATCTGTGTCCATGAGGAGTCCAGGAACTACACATCGCTATTTCTAAGACTGAAAAAGTTAAATTAGACACCAATACAGAAACTAAGAACACATACACACACCTTGACTAGTGAGTGATGTTTTGGAGGCAACATTATAGTGACAGTAAAGCTTACAAATAAATCATTATTTACACTAAGCATGCTACAACTGTCAGTGTTTGCATTTCTTACAACAGTGGGAAGATTTTTGTGACAAGAAACTGACAATATTACCATTTCCCCAGCCAGGAACAAACAATACATTACACTTAATCACATTCAAATTTAATGAAATAATACAACAGATTATCTAAAAGTTCCCTATGTAACCCAATGTAGCTAAAACAAAAAACAACTTCAAATGTTTGTTATTCTTTTAGAGGCAACAGATAATTTTCAAAGACCTCCAAGATAAGACTGTTGACATATGAAATATTTCATTTTAAAGGAATCTGGCTAGCAGGTTATTTCTGGATTGAGACCTCACTGTGCACAGGGCAAATAACAGATAACCCTTCAGCTGCCCAATGCTCCTGAAAGCAGAATAAATCAAGAACAAAAATTACTATTGTTATTTGTCTATTTCTGTACCTTCCAAAGTTTCATGTTCAACTCATTTCAGAATATCTAAAGCTGACCCTCTAGGGTAGATGTTAGGAATCCCTGACAATTCCAGATATTTCTAGACAAGAATTGTCCATTGAAGAACACATTTCTCAAAATATTAATAGGTACACGAAGAAAGGTTCTGAAGTGAAAGGCATTTGGGAAACACTTAAATGAAAATAAGTAATAAGGCTTCTTTAAGGAAAATCAGATTCTTAGATTCTTTTAATTTGCTAATTTAAGCCATTAATCACCAAGCACAAGCTAAAGTAAGCATGATTTTCCAACCAGGTTGAACCACTTTTTCCTGGAACATCACAAGGGACCAGTAGGGTCCCAAAGGACACTCTGGAAAATGAATGCCCTCTGACTTAGTTTCCTTCAGTCATTTGTAACTGCACGGTTCCAGCCACTTGGCTGAAGCCTTCATAACCACTTCTGCATCCCTCAGCTCCTCTATGCAGGAACTTTCTATTTCGATATGTTTAGTTTTAGAGAAGAGTTGGGAAAGATACACAGAAAGTTACAGTATACCCCTGTTTCCCCTAATGTGAACAACTTACCATGATGCATTAACCAAAACTAAGAAACAACCTTAATATAAAGCTAAATTTGGATTTTGATAGTTTTTCCACTAATGTCCTTTTTCTATTAATATTCCAGAATTTGTTGTTGCTGTTCAATCACTAACTGGTCTCTTTTTTGACCCCATGGACTGAGTCCCGCTTCCTCTGTCCATGGGATTTTTACAGGCACAAATACTGGAGTGGGTTGCATTTCCTTCTCCAGGGGATCTTCCTGACCCAGGGGTTGAACTTTACGTTCCTGCTTGGCAGATAGATTGTTTACCACTGAGTCACCCAGGAAGCCCATACCTTGCATTGAATCTTCTTTTAATTTCCACTAATCTGTGACAGCTTATCAGTTTTCACTTGTTTCTCATGACCAAGACCGGCACTGTGCAGAATGAATATCCCACATTGGGGCGGGTCTGACCCCTTCCCATGAATCTACTGATATTATGGATTTGAGGGAAGAAGACCATAAAGAAGCACCCTTCTCAGCCCATCACATTAGGGGAAGCATGATGTCAACGTGACTAGTGTTAGTAACCTTGATCACTCGGTTAAGGGTAGGGTTTGCCAGGTGTCTCCATTGTAATGTTACTTACTGCTCCCATTTCTATACTGTTTATTAAAAGCAAGTTACTAAATTCAGCCCAAGCTGAAAAGGAGGGGAATTAAGCTCCACTTCCAAGAGTGGGGAGTATTAAGGAATTTGAATCAATAATACAGTAAAATCTCCACAGCAATTAATAAATATTTTGGATGATACATTTTGAGAGCATGCAAATATCCTGTATTTTCCACTGATTTTTTTAAACACTCTCCACTGGATCTTGCCTGCAGCAATTACTGCGGTGTTTTAATGATGACTATTTTCCTACTTACTTTTATCTTTATTATTTTGAATTCTTCTGTATGTAAACTTTATTCCTTCTCTCTGTTTATTTAATCATTTATTTACATCAGTATAGTCTCACAGGCATTTTACTAGTTGGGTTATGGACTCATAGTATCTTTATTTTGTTGCTAAATTATTCCAGTTTTGACATCGCTAAGTTTCTATGTCCTTTTACCATGGTCCATCCTTTTTTCTCCTTAGCATGTCTTTAATTTCTGGCACTTCTTTCAAGTTTACCTTTCCTTATCCCTGCACAGCCCTAAAGTCAGTCATTCTTCAAGGAACCCTGATTCCTCTTATTGAGATCTGAGGGCTAGGTATGCTTGTCATTGTGGTGTCACTGCTTCTTGGTCTTTTGACTAGACAAGGCTAGGTAATATATGTATGTACATTAGTCTTTTGTGTACAAAGAAACCTGTATTTCTGTATCATTAAGTTCACACTACTGTCTTGAACACTAAACATGTGCCACAGGGTTGTAGTTGGTAAAAACAAATTTATCAACTATAATATGTTTATTTACAGTTTGTCATTTCCCCAACAGTATCCATTCAAAACACTGCTTTTCAAAGTTAGTTAGGTTAAATCTCTTCCCTTCACTCCTTCAGTGAGGTCACTGGAGGGGTGGGACAGGGTGGCAGGGGGCGGAAGCAGGCAATGCATAGCAGGTGGGATCTCAGTACTTCAAACTCAGCACCCCCTGCACTGGAAGCTTGGAGTCTTAACCACTGGATATACATCTGTACTAGTTCGATTCATTTTGTTTAGGTCTGCATTCCATTTCCAGGCATGTCAGTTGACTTTCTTTTCATTCGCCTAGGGTCAAGATTCTTTTTGGTGTACAGTGCTGATTTTGACAAACCCACAGTCATGTATGCTCCACCGCAGCACCTTACAGAACTGTCCCACAACTCCTAGAGGTTCCCTGCGAAGCCCCTTTGCAATCATCCTCTTCTGGCTCTCTTGGCAACACCTGATCTTTCTTTCTACCCTCTAGCTTTGTGACGGAGAAGGCAATGGCACCCCACTCCAGTACTCTTGCCTGGAAAATGACATGGATGTAGGCTAGGACTGCTAGGCTGCAGTCCATGGGGTCGCGAAGAGTCGGACACAACTGAGCGACTTCACTTTCACTTTTCACTTTCATGCATTGGAGAAGGCAATGGCAACCCACTCCAGTGTTCTTGCCTGGAGAATCCCAGGGACGGAGGAGCCTGATGGGTTGCCGTCTATGGGGCCGCACAGAGTTGGACATGACTGAAGCGACTTAGCAGCAGCAGCAGCTTTGTGACTTTTCAAAAATGTCATATAAATGGAATCAGACAGTAGAGGCCTTTGGGGTCTTGCTTCTTTCATGCAACAAAATGCATTTGCTTGTAGACCCTGTACCATAACATCCAACCATCACATTCCAGTGTCTTGGAATCATCTCCTCTTTTTCCCTTCCATTACTCTATTCAGACACTTTATCTCTTGTTCAGATTGTTTTCTGCCGTTAAGAGTCCATTTGCTATGATTCTAGTCCCTGCTGCCTGATTAATCTTCTATTATTACATCTATTCCATGCTATTTACCTGCTCCAACACCTTCAGAACTTTCCCACTGCTTACAGGAAAAATTTCAAACTCAGTCTGTGTGCTGTGCTTAGTCGCTCAGCTGTGTCCGTCTGTTTGACGGACTGTAGCCCGCCAGGCTCCTCTGTCCATGGGGATTCTCCAGCCACAAATACTGGAGTGGGTTGCCATGCCCTCCTCCAGGCGATCTTTCCATCCCAGAGATTGAACCCAGGTCTCCCACACTGCAGTGCTCAAGTCACTGCCTCTGGCTGAACGTAGTTTTCCCTGGGCCTCCAGATTTCAGGGATGCCTCTAGCCACGCTCTACGTCTCGGCTTAAGATCAGTTCTTTGGACTCCCCTATCCTCTATCTCGGCACCTAGTTCGTTTCTTCCTAGCGCTAACAACTTTCAACTGTACATTCAGATTGCAAACTGGGCACCTGGCCCTGACCGGGCGCAGAGTGAGTGAGTGGCAAACATACAACAGAAAGGCTGAAAGCGAACTAGCCCGGATCTGGACTTTTAGAGGCGGAAGGTAATAAAAGCTAAGCCAGCACTCTCTAGGCAGCGCGGTAGGGAGAGGAGCTGTACACCCGCCCTTGTCCCCAGGCTCCCGTCAATCCTAAAACTCCCACAACAGAGACGGCCACAGAAAGCAGCCCGGCGGGTGACAAGGGTGAAACCTCTACCTCAGAAACCCTCCGACTCCAGCACAGGACAGGGAGCGAGGCCCTCCAGAAGCAGCCGGAGTCCCCCTCACTCACCGCACACGTGCGGCCCTGGCAGGCGCGGGTCCCGGCTCCGCCGCAGCGGCTTCCGCTTCCCCGCCTTGCTCCGCCCCCTAGCCTTTTCTTTTCTTCCTCAGCCAAGCTAGAGTTAAGGGGCCGGCAATAGCCGGAAACACGGAAATTCGGCATTTCTACTGGTCCGCGTCTAGTCATACGTCATCTAGAGGCGCGAGTGCGGCGCCACGGGAGTTTTGGCCCTAGAAAGTATCCGTGGGTCAATGACGTGATGGTGGCTACTCAAAGTGACGTAATTAACCCTTTCCCTTCCCGGCCGCAGAGCTGGCGGCTTCTGGTGGACGCTGACCGATTGTGGAAGTGGAAGTTTGGTTGGTCGGGCTTCTCCTTGTTCTTCAGTCGCTAAGTCGTGTCTGACTCTTTGTGATACCATGAACTGCAGCACGCCAGGCTCCTCTGTCCTCCGCGATCTCTTGGAGTTTGTTCAGTTGAGTCGGTGATGCTATCTAAGCATCTCATCCTCTGTCGTCCCCTTCTCCTTTTGCCTTCACTCTTCATCAGGGTAGCAGGGAGCATTAAAGGGACATCTCGGTAGTTGGCTAGGATTGAGATCTCGTTTCTTTCCCTTTCTTAGCTGGATGGCTTTGGGAAAATCACTCAATTTCTCTGAGCCTTGGTTACCTGATCAATAAATTATAGATGGCTAAGTCATACATGGAAAGCGCCTAGCACAATAAATGATTTGAACAAGCGCTCAAGAAATGCTTGCCATTTTAAACCTCTGCGAGTTCCTCCACACGGTAGTTAGCCCACTTAAGGCTTTAGGAAATCAGACTAGTTAGGATGTTATCCCCATCTTACAGATGAGAAAACACACCACAAACTTGCTCTGGTCAAACAAAATAATTTATCCTCTTAACAGTTTTGGAAATCATGCTAGTAGCGAGGTTGTGCACCCTCTGAAGGTTCTAGGGTTTTGCCCCTTCCAGCTTCTAGCGGTTCCAGGCATTCCTTGGCTTGGACTGCATAACTGCAGTCTCTGCCTCTGTCTTCACATGTCTTTCTCGTCTATGTCTTCCTGTCTTCCATATATTATAAAGACACGTGGCTTTGGATTTAGGGCCCATCAGGATAATCAAGGATGCTCTCATTCAGAGGTCCTTACTTAATTATATCTGCCAAGACCTGTTCCCAAAAGCAGCCTCTTTCATAGGTTCTGCGGGATGGTATACCGATATATCGTTTGGAGGGCCACTGGGAAAGTTGAGGAATAGGCCTTGATCCCAGGGGTGTCAAGCATCAGGTTTTACTGTTTCCAAATCACATGTTTCCCACCTCTTAAGGCATCAGGCTTGAGACTGGTATTTCACTGGACTTCGCTTCTCGAGGACAGGGACCATCGTTACTTCCCAAACACCTATAGCACTATTCAGCACACAGACAGTTGCTAAGCACACAGCTCTGCGTGCCTTAAATATTATGTTTGGATAAGCTCTTTTAAGTCTCATAAGAACAGTTAAGTAGGTCTCTCCCCTCAAGTTATGTAGAAAGGGGAAACATTCAGTAGTTTTGATCCAGTCAGTCTGACCCCAAACTCGACTGACTATGGACTACTATCTCCAATTCACAGATCCTCTAGCGAAAGCTCAAGGGGAGAGAATACAGAACAAGAACAGCAGAAGGTCCATTGCAGCACCTATTAGGCAAATAGAATGGTATGTACTAGCCAATAACAATGATAAAATCTTCATGTACACACCCTACCTGAAAGAGATATATTTATATTTTCAACACCACAGTTTGCATCACCCCACATCCTCTCAGACACATCCATGTAGCTGTCAAACGTATCAGGTTGGCCAAAAAGTTCATTTGAGGTTTTCTATCTCATCTTACTGAAAAACCCCAAATAAACTTTCTAGCTAACCCAATACATCAAACTCTGTTCATCTGCCTTCTCACCAAGAAGAAAAAAACCGTCACATACCTACGTCCTAGTTATTATTAATGATGTTATTTATCCAATCTGTGTGCTGTCAAAAATTTCACAGTAAGATTGACTTGAGTGTTTGATTTGTTTGGAGTCAGTTGGAAGTATCTCGTGGTTTCACAGGACAACAACAACAAAAGTTTTCTATGATTTTACAGTTAACCAAGTTAATTCTTCAGATATCTAAGACCTGTCCATTTCCCCTATGTTCCATGCCCTCCCTTCCCTCCCAGCCTCTGACAACCATCAGTCTATTCTGTTTTTATGAGTTCAGGTTTTTGAGATTCCACATGTGAGTGAGAGCACACTGTATTTGTCTTTTTCTGACTGACTTGTTTCTCTATCATTTCCTGACTGCAACACGTAACTCTCAGTTTCCAGATCTGTATCAGACTTCAGGGCTAGGAGAATGGAGAAAAGATGAAACCCACTTTTTTCCTCCCAATAGGGCTCTATCCTTTCATCCCAGAGGGAGAAGACCTAGCAGTGTTTCATGTCTATTTAAATGCCTAGAACTCAGTCACACGGCTGCCCCCAGGACTGGAAGACCATCAGACTGTTAACCAAGCATTTGGATTCCATTCTTTTTCCAGTACTGTAGTAAAATTACAGGTAACTTGGCAAATATGCTTTCATCCAGCAGCAGAAATTTGTTATTTAATCAGGTTTAAAACTTAAAATAACTCTAACTAGTAAGCTAAAACTTAAAATTATTGCAGTATCCAAGGTAGGGGATCTCAATCTTGGCCACACATCAGAATCACCTGTGGATTAAAAAAAAAAAAAACAACCCAACAGCAGTAATTCTGATTTAATTAGTCTGAAGTGGGACCTGGGCACCGAGAATTTGGAAAGTTCCCCCAGATCACACTAAAGTGTGGCTAAAATTGAGTTGCTTATTTAGGGAATGGAGTTCAAGTTGGTGATTTGATTTTCCAGTTAAATGAGGATTAAACCCTGTAACTTTTGGTTCCTCTTTTTGTGGCCACCAGAATTAGAGAATTAAATGTAAAGTGCACTTGTTTCTCTAAGTAGAATTTCTTAGATATAACTGTATCTCTCTTATTGCTTGAGGTCTCCTGCAGTGAGTTAACATCATTACATACTGAAAATGTTTAAATTTGAACTATATGCTTTCAAATGTATTCCAGAAAAAGTTCGTTGTTGTTTTTTTTAATTTGTCACTATTTTGTGCAATTTTCCTCTTTTTCATAAAAATAAAGTGTTAGGTGTCAGCTCCTACACACCTCCCCTCCTTCCAAATCAGTTCTTTAAAGTTTTAACTAATGGATTTTTAACTAACGATGTTCTTTTTGTGTTTGCCAGTGCATAAGCAGGGATAAAGGGCATGTTATTGATGTAAAACATAAGTGGGACTTTGGCAACGATTGGGTTTTATTTTCAGGACCTATTAGAATCATAAATCCATGGAAACGGAGAAGTTGCCAACACATTTTCCTTTTGTAAAAAAGAACTGCTTCTGAGTAGAGCAGATTATGTCTTTCAGTACCACACATTTGCTAAAAAGTGCACAAATATAAACATTAATTGTGCATCCTGAATTTCCAGTTACTGTGTAGTAGACATAAAATTGACCTTGTCCTAGTTTTACTTTCTTTGATGACATTCTTAAGAGCCACAGAAAAATCAGATCAATAAGATGGTGGCTCAGTTAGTAAAGAATCTGCCTGCAATGCAGGAGACCACCTGCAATTCAGGAGACCCAGATTCAACCCTTGGGTCGGGAAGATCCCCTGGAGAAGGGAATGGCAACCCACTCCAGTTTTCTTGCCTGAGAAATCCCATGGATGGGCAACATTCCATGGGGTCGCAAGAGCTGGACATGACTTAGTGACCAAACCACCAGCACCACCAAACATAAAATTGACCTTGTCCTAATTATACTTTGTTTGGTGACACTCTTAAGAGCCACAGAAAAATCAGATCAATAAGATAAAAATGTATCTGATTGTAGTATAAAATACCACTTTTAATGAAAGATCATATCAAAGATTAGTTACTATCACTTAAAGCCTATGAGTCATACTTAACACTGCACTATCATAGAACAAAACTCCTCAAGCAACAGGTACCAGCACCAGGTTTTAGCAAGGATGGGAACAATGAACATGTTTTTAACTTTTTGCTGAACTTTTGTTTTCAGGCTTTATGAAAGATATTTCCTTTGCAAACTAGTGACTGGTTTTGACTTGTGATTTCCTTGATTTCTGAGCAAGCTCATTAATAAATGAATCATTTTCTAACTATTTCTCCCATTCTACTTTTAAAAACTATAGAAATGTTAAGTCAGGACTAAACAATGATGTCTACTCTATATACCTACTCAGTTTTCCTCCTCATTTTAAGATGGAGAAAAGATTAACCAATAACCTAAACCTGTTATGTCACTTTGAATTTTCCAGAGATAGAATTAGAAGGCCAAGACATGTATTGGGGGTGGGAAGCCTGTGAAAGACAAGGAGGGAGAGAACAGGATTAAGTCAGAAGCCTCAGGCCATAATACTGATCAAATCCTGATCTGAAGGCACTGATGGACAGGAGAAAGGTGTGGTAAAAAGAACTTTTGATAGAAGGTTCTGAGACTCTGGTAATCATACCCTTGTAAGGTGAAGAATACTACAGAGATCCTTTTGCAGTGACCATGGGGGCTAAGAAGTACTGAGAGGCGCCTCAGTGGATCACCTGGGCTCTACAGTGATCCCACACATCCCCGATGTAGAAAAGCAGCCTTACCTCTTCCTGCTGATGTGAGTTCATCACTCCTGCCAACATGGCTGAGAAGGAGTTCCTCTTCTCACTGTTGGTCCTGGACACAGTGAGTCCAAAACATCCAGGAAGCATCCATAGCTCAGTAGAACTCTTGCTGTATCCTCTGCCAAGAATGTGTCTCCTTTGCAGAGCCCAGAGCTGTAGGAACAGAAAGCACAGATTGCCCCAGAGGACCATTTAGAATGATGGCAGGTGGGGCCGTTCCTGCTTCTCCTCCTTAGTTCCCAGGCCTGTGTAGTCGTCGTCTTACAAGCACCATATAGAGATCTCTCACTTGGACTTATTCTGCATTCTGGAGGACAGCATCCCATTTCTGTAGATTACAGCCTCTGAGTTGGTGCTTCAGCTGCACCTTTAAAAAGCCAATGTACAGCTGTGTCACATGGCTGCCTCTGGGGGAGCAGTGTGTAGTGTGTCTTGTGGATCACATGACCTCCTTTGCTGTGAAGTGTGTTCCCTATTCAGATGCTATGTTGTGTAGTTTTCCATGACTATAGATCAGGTGCTTCTTAGCTTCTGGACAGTGGTCCTGGCTGAGGCTCTTGGGCAGGAAAAGCAAGTCCATACTTGAAATAGGACTCTATATTATGAGGAGAAACAGCTGGCCCTTCCAGAGTAATAGGAACCCAATGTCATCAACTCATCAGTAGGTGACCCGCTGGTCTCTGGGAAACAGTGCCAGTTCAAGGGCTCAGCACTGGTTTCTGTTGCTGGCAATCTACATTCAGGGGAATCAGTAGTCAGACTGGCTTTGGTAAGTGGGATTTCATGCTGCTTGGCCCACATGTAGCCTCTGTCACTGTGGCCACTACGTTCATGTACCCACCAGGCCAGCTCTAGAGTGTCTAGTGTTGCAAGCTCACTAATGTCAACTGGCTGAATCAGCTTGTCTTGTTGGTTGTTCAGTGGTTATTGTGGATGCCTTTTGATTGGGCTTCCTTTGTGGCTCAGATGGGAAAGAATCTGCCTGCCCTGCAATGCAGGAGACTTGGGTTCAATCTCTGGGTTGGGAAGATCCCCTGGAGAAGAGAATGGTTACCCACTTCAGTATTCTTGCCTGGAGAATGCCATGGACAGAGGAGCCTGGTAGGCTACAGTCCATGGGGTTGCAAAGAGCTGGACACGACTGAGCAACTAACACTTTGTTGGGTAGTATCATGTGAAAATGGTCACCTGCTGTGTCCATTCCCATCTGCCTTTACCCTGGACTTTGTTTCCCACCGTCCTTTTCCTTCCAGGTGCTTGACTGGTTGGGGCATTGGCCAATGATAGCAATTTCTATATGCTCTCACCTTGGGCCATTTCTCTTTCCACATAACCTGGATGACTAGGTATACTCTTGCCCACTAGGAAGATTCCCCTCTCTACTGTCTCTCACCTGAATGAGGTTGTAATGCTACTATTTACTTTCAGTTTGTACCCCCAAACCTTGCCAATTCACCTGTAGACTCTGCTGGGGCTTTTTCCTCCTCCATCAGCTATTTATAAGTACCCTGTTCTATGGCCACAGAAGACAGCTGAGGAAAGAGGGCTGATGCGATCACGTGGGTGATGCGGAGATCGAGGCTTCCTATTTGTGCAGCCGACTCATCCCCTCTGGTCTTACTCGGGCTCAAGCCAGGACATTTCCATGTTCTAATGGATTGTTGCTGGGCCCTTTTCACTTTATGGAAGGACAGGTGAGACAGAACCCACCTCCCAGTGGACAGCTGTGGGAGGATGGTCATTGGACACTATAGTCAAGCACTGCCTCTCTCAGGTCTCAGTAAGACACTCGCAGATGTGTATAATTCCCCATTATAGATGATCTGGCCTTGCTCTAGAACCCCAAGGCTCTAAGCTGTGATCCTCCTTGGGCTTACCATGAACTCTGTGCTGCATCTTTTCTCACCACTGACACATCCCACGTCACAGGGTCTACCAGATGTTCTGCTCTAAGTGGGGAGGCTGCCTTTGCTACATCTTGGCCCCGCTGTATAGTCCTCCCTGCCCCGGGTTCCACTCAAAGCTGGCAGTCTGTCATGCCCTTCGATACATGAACCAGACAGAGCAGGATTCCTAGATGTGAAGTTCTTGGCCGCCAGAACGTGAAAAGTCTCCCCAGGCATTGTACTCCCTTCTTTGTAATAGGAAATCCGAGATCCAACCATGTGTCTTCACTTTGGAGGGCTACCCTAATGTGTCCTTGACCCTAAAAACGTGCACCTCCTTTTTTTAGTCCTAGTCTTAGGATTCCTGTAAGCTTTACTGAAGTGGCCTGTCCTTGAAACTCTTCAGCATTTATTTCCCATCTTTTTGAACACACATTTCTTCCAAGGTCTCGAGCGTACTAGTCGTGTCTTTATTTCACAAATGTAATGAATTGGTGTGCTGTTCTGCGGGATGTCCAGATGGCCCAGATCTCTTTGGATTATATTAAGACAGAAGGTGGGCGAGCTAACACAGCCCTGGTGCAAAACTGTAAATGAATACCGTTGTTCATTCCAAGGAATATGAACTGTTTCTGATCCTATTTTCCATCTACTTTTTCTATCCGATTTTACCATCTGCTGCGGTAACTCAGGCATTTCACCTCTGCTCTGCGACTGGAATAAAAACTCAGTGTTTGCCTCCTTCTTCTGGGGTCCATGCTGGAGTGTTAAATCCCATGTTCCTAGAAAGGGAGTCTAAGTCAAGGTTTTCCCGCTCGTTCTTTTTGGCCTTCCAGCCCCCTCACACCCTAGGCCCTCAGTGGGCCTCTCCCCTGACAGTGGATGCTGGCTAACTCCTGCTGGTCCTCTGGGCGGTAATCTTTCTCCTCCCTCAACAAGCTCAGCATGTCCTCTGTTGGGTTTAACCCAAGTGACTGGCCAGGCAGCCAGGAGAGACAGTGGGGGCTGCTCCTGAAGGCAGGGCGTCGGGGGGCAGATATTGTCTTGTAGGGAGAGGCCTCTGTGGTGTCTTCCTGCTCAAGCAGAGTCTGGATCTTAACAAGGCAGTGCAGGCTACCTCTGCAAGTTCACGTGTTCAGGGCCATCAGCAGAGCCAAACCGGGGGCATCCATTCATGCACCCATTCCACAGCTCATGATCTCAGGTTGTCCCAGTCAGGTCTTTGGCTCCTGGGTAACAGGATGCCCTGGGTAAGCACTTGAAACATTCTGGAGATGCACACTTCCTGAAATCTTGGGCTTGCTTTTCACATCATCCTCTTCCCCTGCCAGAGACAGCAGCCTCTTTGCAAGTGACCAGAGATGGCTCTGCCTCCCCCATGAGCCTTTAACCATCTGATTCCAGTTCTCATTGTCACTCTGCAGGGAATCCTCCATACCCACTCTCCTTGTATACACTGAACCCCCTCCCCCCACCCACCATAACTTTCAAGTCCCCGATCCACTGCACTGGCAAAGGCATTCCTCTCTACCAGATGACCCCATGCTCATCAGTAGTGACTGTTTTTTAGCAGATAAACAACCATCTGTGCCAAGGACTAGCTGTGCCCCACATACCCTCCTTGCCAGCCTGGGATGAGTGATCAGTCTCAAACCCCATCTTTTCATCAGCTTTCTGGAACCACTCCTGGTACCAGTGGCATTGTTTCAAGTTCTCTGGGAAACAAGAGCAGAGTTAGACATGTAAGATTTATGCAAGGAATATTCCATAAAGCTAAAGGGAAGAAGCAGTGGGGTAAGAGGGAGAGCCTCAGACAGGGATGTGGGAAGGATCGTACAGGAAGAGCCCCCAAGAACAGCTTTGAGGATTCTTTGGCCTGGCTGGTGTAAAGACTCAGAGCCAAGACTGGCCATTAGAGAGGTGGAGAGGAATGTCCTGTTGTTGGCTTGGAGCAGCCCCAGAGCCCGTGGTCTTGGTCTGGACACTGTGGATGCTGGAGGTTTGAGAGCTTGGAGGCCTTCAGCTAACCACCTCTCACCTCCTGCAGCAGGTGTCCTCTTGAAGAAAGACCTGAGCCATATACTCTCTGCCTGTCACTGTTATATGACTGGTTTAGTGGCAAGGCCAGCACAAGAACCAGAATGGTCACCAGCGTTTTAGAAGCCTAATCTTATGTCTTTTCTATATTTGGGGGGAGGGGACAAGATTAATTTCTGCCCTATATTCTTCGATGTATTATCTAGTATTTAGCAACTCAAAGCAATAGGTCTTCAAAAAATCTCAAAAAATAGCTCCTTGGACAGTGAATTATACTATACAATTAAAACATGACTTCACACTGAGCGTAGAAGTCAGGTTTTGGAAGCTACATAATCCAGTGTTTGTTTTAAGACACCTTATTGCTGAGGTTGACTATGTGCAAAACAGGGCGGTTGTGGGGACTGTCCGCAAGACAGGGAGGTGAAAACAACAATCGATAATTTTCAATTTGGTGGCTGAGTATCTCAAATACATTAACACCTGGATTTTTATAATATCAAGATATCATTTCACAAGGATTAGCTGTCTGAGAGCAAGGAAACTGTCCTTCATTTGCTGTAGTATCTCTAGTGAAAGTGAAAGTCACTCAGTCCTGTCCGACTCTTTGAGACCCCACGGACTGTAGCCCATCAGGCTCCTCTGTCCATGGAATTCTCCAGGCAAGAATATTGGAGCATGTTGCCATTCCCTTCTCCAGGGAATCATCCTGACCCAGGGATCAAACCTGGGTCTCCTACATTACTGACAGATTCTTTACCATCTGAGCTGCCAAGGAAGCCCACTGTATCTCTAGGATCTTGTATACTGCCTGGCACGTAATTAGTTGTCAATAAGATTAGTTACATGGGTATCACTGTTAAGCTATAATTGCACAAGTTTAAGGATCACAGCCATTTTATTTGCAGGCACAGTGAGACCTTAAGTCAACAAATTTGGCAACTATATTCATTCAGTGGCTATTCTGTCCCAGGCACTGTCCTGGGCACTCAGGAGATCTGTTAGTCAACAAATCTAAGCCTTCCTGATAATAGACACCAAACAACCACAATCAATAAACAAGGGCATGATAAGATATGTTAGAAGTACTACAGTAAAAAGAATGGAGTTGAGTAAAGAGAGAACCAGACCAGGAGAATAGGTTATAATATCAAATAAGGTGGTCAGTGTAGGTCTCACTAAGGAGAGATTTGGAGAGTTTGGGAGTTTGCCAAGCATACATCTGGAAGAAGAGCCTTCCAGGCAGAGGAAAGAGCTGAAGCAAAGGGCCGAGAGCAGGAGTCATCACCCTCATGACTATGTCTTTGAGGAACACGGGGAGGGGTGGGTGGCTGGAGTCAGCCAGGGAGAAAAGTAACAGGAAACAAGTTCAGGAGGAGGGTGGGAGTGGTTTGCAGGTGGTGAAAGGGTTTATTTAGGCCATTTTAAGGACCTTGGGTTTTACTCTTGAGTGAAAAAGAAGCGCCGTCTCAGGGTTCTGAGCACAGGAGAAAAATGATCTGACATCCAAACAATAAACTTTTGCAGGATTAATGAATATATGAAGTAGACAGAATCATGCTATTTTATTGCCCATGAAGTGCTTCTATACAACTCATCATAATGATACATTTTTTTTCCTGGTTTTTCCTGATACTCATTCTTTATCTCTAGGGAGCTGCTTGTCTTACGTAACTTGATCATTCCTACTTCCAGCAGCAGCAGGAGGAACTATCTGACAACCACTTAATCATGACTAACTAGATACCATTTGATAGTTCTGAGAGCATTTTTCACATGTATTGTGTCACTCAAATCATCCAAACTGTATGTAGTATTACATTACAGATCTATCACAAATACAGAAACAAGCTCCAAGAGATGATGTATATATACTGCCCACAGTCACACATTTAATAAATGGCAGAGTATGAATTTTGTCTCCTCATCTAGTATTTGTAGAGCTACATTCCAGGTCCTAAAGACAGAAAATGGCTACATTACTCTAAGAGGGGTTTAGAGTTCAGGTGGGAGGCCAGGATGGGAATAAACAAAAATATGGTAAATATCAGAATAAAGAAGTAGAGACAAAGTACCAAAGTTTTGTAGTGTGTTCAGCAAAAAGGCCCATAAAGAGGGCGATGGTCACAATGGTTGGTGGCCTTAGATACACTGAAATGGGGCGGTGTCGGGGGGAGGGGTCCAGACGAGCACTGTGTCCCCTGGGAATGGTTGGAAGCTCCATTCTGAGTGGAAGGAAGTTGTAGGAAACAGGATTATAGCGAGTAGGAAAAAGCCACGTGATACAGAATCTCAAGCCACAGACTAAGACTGTTGGTACTGTATCTGCTGCAAGCTGCCAATGATTTATGAGCGGAGATGATGTTAACAAAGGTTTTGTTTTTTAACCTCCTTGAACTTTTTGAAAGTTCAATATAACACGACTGTTTAGCGGGAGCTGACATGAGAGGCAGTGTCTCAGAATGAGTTCCTTCAGAAGTCAACAATGAGATGAAGATTCAAGTGAAAAGCACTGGCTGTGGGGGGTGATGCCAGGAAACACCAGTGTGGGACTAGTAGGGAGAGGTGGGAACCAGAGGCAGCCAGCAACGTGTCCTCTGTCGGGCAGTTTACCACCCTGGGTAACGAGATTGACCTTGTTGGGGGACTCTGGGGGCCAGTGTGGAACACAGACAGCCAAGGGATGCAGGAGCCGAGGTGTTTATATGTGAGCTCCCAGCAGTCACTGATTGAGGCTGCTCCTGGGGGTGGGGATTCGAGGTTCCCCAGAACTCCCAGCCTGACACCCAGGCGCTATGATGGCATCTGGTAGCATCCAAGAAGCCCTCAGTCAGAAATGCAGCTGCTAGCAATGGGGGCTGGATAGTGTGCAAAATAGATAAGGTGCGTGGTCCAGACAGGCTGGTGGCAGGATTTGCTACAGCCCGCAACAGTAGTAGATTGAGATCTCTAAGCCAGAGAGTCACATGGGTTCAGACCAATGTGTGACAACAGGGAATCAAAAGAAGGGACAGCTTAAGAGCTTTTATAAAAGGAGAATTGCAAGCCTTGGTCTTATAGACCTTTGCCTTATAAGGTCAAAAGTGACTCAACCTGTTTAATGACTGGAGTTAACCTCTGAAAAAAGTCTAACTGGTCCCACATGCATTCTTTTGAACGCATTAGGGAAAATAAGTATCTATAAGATTAATCATTTAAAAACACCTATGAAAGGGAAAAGTGAAAGTCAGTCATGTCCAACTCTTCATAGTCCATGGAATTCTCCAGGCCAGAATACTGGAGTGGGTAGCCTTTCCCTTCTCCAGAGGATCTTCCGAACCCCGGTCTCCCACATTGCAGGCAGATTCTTTACCAGCTGAACCACAAGGGAAGCCCCAAGAATACTGGAGTGGGTACCAGTGGATCTTTCTGACCCAGGAATCAAACCAGGTTCCCCCGTATTGCAGGTGGATTCTTTACCAACTGAGCTATCCGGGAAGCCCCAAAACACCTATAAATTACACTTATTAGGGAAGAATCTGGGCAAAGGTGCAGTGAAGTTTATATACATGTGGGAGAGCAGCACACATCCAAATTCCAGACCTGCTCATTTTAGCCAATTCATCTTTTTCATGGGAACACAAGGAAAAGTAATGAAGAGATAATGTAAATCAAGGAACATTACCTATGAATAATGGAGATAAACAATAAGGTAAATACATGGACTTCCCTAGTGGTCTAGTGGTTAAGAATTGCCTGCCAATGTAGGGGACACGTTCGATCCCTGCCCTGGGGAAATTCCACATGCTGCAGGGCAACTAAGCCCACGTGCCGCAGCTGCTAAAGCTTGTGTGCCTAGAGCCTGTGCTCTGCAACAAGAGAAGCCACCACAGTGAGAAGTCTATGCACCACAACGAAGGGTAGCCCCCATTCCCTGCAACTAGAGAAGGCCTGTGGGCAGCAACAAAGACCCAGTGCAGTCAAAAATAAACAAACAAACAAGAAGGTAAGTACAACCTAATCATTTGTTCACATATTTCTAGCAGGAGCTTTTGGGGAAACTCATCAAAGAATGCAGATAGAAAATGGAAGCATGGGAGAGTAATTTACAGAGGCATTCATTCCACTTCATTCTCATAGTCATCACTAAAAAGATAAGAGGTATTACCTCCATTTCTCACCCCTCTGCTCCTTGGCAAGATGGTCAGACTTGGAAAGGAAAAGAAAGAAAAGAATAGGAAAAGGAAAGGGAAGGGATGTGCTCCTGGAAGAAAGGAGCTAAAACGTCCAGGAGGGAAAACGCTGAGGTACCAGCAGAGTAAAATCAGGGCACTATGGTGTGCAGTGCAGTGGAGATGGGAGCAGGGGCTCCAGAGATGCAGGGGATTCAAGGTGAAGAGGGACCTGCCTCAGAAGGTCATGAAACCCGGGAAATGGGCATTTCCTCAGCCACTGTCACAAACTAAAGATTAAAGTGTCCCTCCTCAGCTTTGTGGGTGGCTAACCCTGATTCTGGGAAAGATTGAGGGCAGGCGGAGAAGGGGGCAACAGAGGATCAGATAGTTGAATGACATCACCGATTCAATGGACGTAAGTTTGAGCAAACTCTGGTAGATAGTGACGGATAGGGAAGCCAGGCACACTGCAGTCCGTGAGGTGGCGAAGAGTCAGACACGACTTAGCGACTGAACAACAACAATGTCCTATGGGACTCGTTAGGATGTCTGAGGAAGGCAGAGGTTTCTAAGACCCAGCTGAAAATATTTACTACCTTTGATGGGTGGACATGCAGCCAAATCAAGAAAAAATGCTGATTCTTGCAGGAATTTCATCCCTGCAGTAGAAGAACTATATAACCGTGACTTTTCTTTCTCTGTTTGCTTTCTTGAAACTATGTGTCCCGTACTGAGATTCACATGGGAGGACAGTGAGTGACATTCTGCCAGGTGTATGGATGGAACCATCCTCTGTGTGACTTGTCCCAGACCTGGTTCCTTTGTGGAGGCCTCTCCATGCTGACATTCTCATTAATGGAAGAAGAATTGATCTTACCCCCTTCTTCTAAATTTTTCTCTTCTTTCCATCAAATTTGACAGAAAAAAAAATGGGTACAGAAGCACAAGGGGATGGAGATCTTTGAAAGGTACATATTTGAAAGGAAGAAGGAGGAAACAAGGAGATTAAGGAAAATGAGGAGACTGAGATGTGTGGGATAGGGATTGATGGGAAAATGAAGTGGAGAAAAAGGCAGAGTAGCAAGGTGGAAGGAAGAAGGCAAGGAGCTTAGTGACTTTGATCACTTTGCCTTAAGAATGCCAAGGATGCTGACTATTCAGGGTTCCTTCCTGTGTCAGCAAGACAATCTGCAAAACTACATTTGAGCCAAATTTATAGATATAGGGAACCAGTCAAATGTCTCCTTGTGATGTTAAATTTATTTAGTGACATGAACAACTCAAAGCACATTTAAAATCAGATAGAAATTTGTAAATACTGTTTGCTTCAATTCACATTTCATTTAATAAAGCCTTCATATTCATTTTTGATGGAAGTATCCTTGTCATCAATAGAAGTACTTTTCAGTTCAATTCAGTCAGTCAGTCGTGTCTAACTCTTTGCAACCTCATGGACCACAGCACAACAGGCCTCCCTGTCCATCACCAACTCCTGGAGTTTACTCAAACTCTTCTCCATTGAGTCGGTGATGCCATCCAACTATCTCATCCTCTGTCGTCAACTTCTCCTCCTGCTTTCAATCTTTCCCAGCATCAGGGTCTTTTCAAATGAGTCAGCTCTTTGCATCTGGTGGCCAAAGTATTGGAGTTTCAGCTTCAACATCAGTCCTTCCAATGAACAGTAAGGATTGATCTCCTTTAGGATGGACTGGTTGGATCTCCTTGCAGTCCAAGGGACTCTCAAGAGTCTTTTCCAACACCACAGTTCCAAAGCATCAATTCTTTGGCACTCAGCTTTCTTTATAGTCCAACTCTCACATCCATACATGACTAGTGGAAAAACCATAGCCTTGATTAGATGAACCTTTGTTGACAAAGTAATGTCTCTGCTTTTTAATATGCTGTCTAGGTTAAACATCTGGAAGTTCATGGGTCATGTATTGCTGAAGCCTGGCTTGAACTTCCAGATGTTCAAGCTGGTTTTAGAAAAGGCAGAGGAACCAGATATCAAATTGTCAACATCTGCTGGATCACTGAAAAACCAAGAAAGTTTCAGAAAAACATCTATTTCTGCTTTATTGACTATGCCAAAGCCTTTGACTGTGTGGATCACAATAAACTGTGGAAAATTCTTCAAGAGATGGGAATATCAGACCACCTGACCTGCCTCTTGAGAGCACTAGCTGGAATCAAGATTGCCAGGAGAAATATCTATAACCTCAGATATGCAGATGACACCACCCTTATGGCAGAAACTGAAGAAGAACTAAAGAGCCTCTTGATGAAAGTGAAAGAGGAGCGTGGAAAGTTGGCTTAAAGCGCAACATTCATAAAACTAAGATCATGGCATCCAGTCCCATCACTTCATGGCAAATAGATGGGGAAACAATGGAAACAGTGGCTGGCTTTGTTTTTATGGGCTCCAAAAATCACTGAAGATGGTGATTGCAGCCATGAAATTAAAAGATGCTTACTCCTTGGAAAGAAAGTTATGACCAACCTAGACAGCATATTAAAAAGCAGAGACATTACTTTGTTAACAAAGGTCCATCTAATCAAGGCTATGGTTTTTCCACTAGGCATGTATGGATGTGAGAGTTGGACTATAAAGAAAGCTGAGTGCCGAAGAATTGATGCTTTTGAACTGTGGTGCTAGAGAAGGCTCTTGAGAGTCCCTTGGACTGCAAGGAGATCCAGCCTACAAGGAGTTCATCCTAAAGCAGATCAGTCCTGGGTGTTCATTGGAAGGACTAATGTTGAAGCTGAAACTCCAATATTTTGGCCACCTGATGCAAAGAGCTGACTCATTTGAAAAGACCCTGATGCTGGGAAAGATTGAGGGTAGGAGGAGAAGGGGAGAACAGAGGATGAGATAGTTGGATAGCATCACTGACTCAATGGACATGGGTTTGGGTAGACTCCAGGAGTTGATGATGGGCAGGGAGGCCTGGCGTGCTGCAGTTCATGGGGTCACAAAGAGTTGGACATGACTAAGTGACTGAACTGAACTAGGTTGGTCATAATGTTTCTTCCAAGGAGCAAGTGTCTTGTAATTTCATGGCTGCAATCACCATCTGCAGTGATTGTGGAGCCCAGAAAAATTAAGTCAGCCACTGTTTCTACTTTTTCCTCATCTATTTGCCATGAAGTGATGGGACTGGATGCCATGATCTTAGTTTTCTGAATGTTGAGCTTTAAGCCAACTTTTTTACTCTCCTCTTTCACATTCATCAAGAGGCTCTTTAGTTCTTCTTCACTTTCTGCCATAAGGGTGGTGTCATCTGCATATCTGAGGTTATAGATATTTCTCCCGGCAATCTTGATTCCAGCTTGTGCTTCCTCCAGCCCAGCATTTCTCATGAGGTACTTTTGGAGTCATCCAATACTGCTTTCAGCAAGGGCTTACAACATTCAAGTTTACCACCCAGGAATAATGATTGAATAACATTTCTTTGCCGCCTTAAAAAAACTGATTATCTCAGGATCCTTCTACTCACATTTAAAATTTATATTGATTTCAGCTAATTTATGGCTCATCTTCTCTAAGTGATATGCTATTTATCAACACAAGGTAACTGAGAGAAAGTCTTATACATGAGAGTCTATAAGGACTGGTAGAGAAGGCAGTGGCACCCCACTCCAGTACTCTTACCTGGAAAGTCCCATGGACGGAGGAGCCTGGTAGGCTGCAGTCCATGGGGTCGCTAAGAATCGGACACGACTGAGTGACTTCCCTTTCACTTTTCACTTTTGTGCACTGGAGAAGGAAATGGCAACCCACTCCAGTGTTCTGCCTGGAGAATCCCAGGGACGGGGGAGCCTGATGGGCTGCTGTCTATGGGGTCACACAGAGTCCGACACGACTGAAGAGACTTAGCAGCATAAGGACTGGATTTAAAGGTGATATGCTTTAATTTTTCTTTGAAGTAAGACAGGCAAATATGATACAGTTTTTCTAGAGGAGAGACTTTAATGGCTCAAGGCCAAGTTGACTAGTGTTAGCTCAAGATATTCCAGAGGTTCCTTCAAACCTCTGCTGTCAGACCAGGCTTGGAACCACACATAGAGAACACCTTCCAGGAAGTATTTTAGCTTCCATTTGGTTCTGGACTATTGTAGCCAGGTCAGCCTTTTCAGGAACTATGCCATGAAAGAATGCCAGCCTCAGCAGCGGTGGTTCTCGACTGAGACTATTCTACCCCCTGGGAATCACCTGGCAATGCCTGGAGATACTCTGGGTTGTTACTACTGGGTTGTATTTGTTAGAGTTCTCTAGAGAAAGAATCCATAGGATCTGTGTATGTGTATACACACACACAGAGAAATTTATTTTAGAGAATTGACTCACATGATTATGGAGGCTGGAAAGTCCAAAATCTGTAGTTCAAGGTGAACGGCCATCAAGACGGAGACCCAGGGAACAGCTGGCATTGCAGTTCAAGTCCAAAGGCCATCTGCTGGCAGGATTCCCTGTTGCTTGTAGGAGGTGGGTCTTTTGTTATATTCACCCACCTGATAGGGGCAATCTGCTTTCCTCAAAGTCAACCAATTTAAATGTTATCTCATCCATACCCAGAGCAAACCATAATTCAAAAAGATACATGCATCCCAGTGTTCACAGCAGCACTATTTACAATAGCCAGGACATGGAAGCAACCTAAATGTCTATCAGTAGATGAATGGATAAGGAACATGTGGTACAAATACACAAAGGAATATTACTCAGCCATCAAAGAATGAAATAGTGCCATTTGCAGAGACCTGGATGAACTTAGAGACTGTCATACAGAGTGAAGTAAGTCAGAAAGAGAAAAACCAGTATCGTATAATATTGCTTAGATGTGGAATCTAGAAAAAATGGTGCAGATGAACTTATCTGCAAAGCAGAAATGGAGGCACAGATGTACACAACAAACTTATGGTTGCCAAGCAGAGGAAGGAAGGGGTGGGATGAACTGAGAGATTGGGATAGACATATATACACTGCTATGCGTAAAACCAGTCACTAGTGAGAATTGCTGCAGAGTACAGGAATCTACTCAGTGCTGTGGTGACCTGAATGGGAAGGGAATCCAGAAAAGAGGGGATACATGCATATGCATAACTGATTCACTTTGCTGTCAGCAGAAACTAACGCGACATTGTAAACCAACAATACTCCAATACAAATTGATTTAAAAACCCAATTAATTTAAAAAGAAAACATATACAAACTACTATATATAAAATAGATAAGCAACAAGGATATATTATATAGCACAGGGAGTTAGTCATTTTCTTGTGATAACTTTTAATAGAGTATAATCTGTATTGACTCACTATGCTATATACCTGAAACTAGTATCTTAAATCAACTAGACTTCAAATATTACATTCACTTAACAGTACATTTTTATTAGTATATACAAATGTTAAATATGTTTATATAACATAATAAAAAAGAGAGGCGTCCCTGGTGGTCTAGTGGCTAACACTCCACGCTCCCAAGGCAGGATGCCCATGTTCGATCCCTGGCGGGGGACCTAGATCCCACATGCCACAACTAGAGTTTGAAGGCACAGCTAAAGATCCCACATGCTGCAACTAAGACCCGGCACAGGCAAACAAATAAATTAAAAAAATATATATATATATATATAAAATAATGATGGGAAAAATAATAAATGTTATCTCATCCAAAGGACCCACACAGAAACAACCAGAATAACATCTGAGAGCAGAGCTGGGCACAGTGCCCCAGACAGTGGCACAAAATTAATTACCAAGTTATTGGCATCTAGAGGGTAGAGGTGGGGGGTGCTGCTACAGCCCTGTAACACACAGGACATACCCCCACAAAGGCTCATCCAGCCCCAACTGTCAATAATGCCACGGTTGAAAAATGCTGTTCCCAGCTCCACTCACAGACTTGTAATGTGACTATAACATCATTGAATGGAAGTGATGAGACTTTTCCTGTTTGTAGGAAGCTATTAGAATCATCTAGAAAGAAAGTAACTCATGGGTATGAAACATCTTAATGAAGATCATCCTTCTCTTCTCCTTCCACTCTGACTTGCTGGGAAAGACAGCTAACTCCATGGAGGCCTACCTGTAACAGGTTAGCTGGTGTGGGACTCTTGGGCAGACAGAAACTTAATTTCTTCATGCCGATGCCTCAGTCAATGTTTCAGCTGCAGAAATGTGCTGAGGAAAAGGGAAGAAAAGAGAGTTTGCGGCAGCTCCTCTGATCTAGATAAAATGTGAGCTCAGGTGCTTCTGGAGTAAAACCAGCATTTGAATGCAACAGTCACTGGCCAGTGCAGCCACCAAAACAGGACCAAACCACCCATTCTGACAGTGAACTTGCTGAGAACAACAGAGCAAATGGGCCAGTGGTGCGAAGGCTGCATTCATTCATTCATTCTTCACTTGCTCAACAAATAACTTGCGCTAGGCTCTGAGTGAATGAGGCAGCCTGGTTTCTGTTCTCATATTCTGCAGTTTCACAGAGAATGAAACACAGAAACATATCATGAAGGAGAAGGAAGTTCTGGATGGATTTACAACCTCATCTAGGGGTGACTTTTGCTCTGGTAGGAAAGAGTCCTGGATCTGGGGCCAAAGCTGGATTCAAATTCCAATTTAGACTTCCTGGCTGGCAAGTCAGTTATCTTCATGGATCTTCTATAAAAGGGGGCAAAGATACCTGCCATCCCATCTGTCCTGGACTTAATGCGAGAAGCAAATACAGTAATGCATGATAATGCTTTGTCAGTTGTAAAGTCCTGAATCAGCATTTTTCACCCTTGGTTGTACATTAAAATCATCTGGTGGTTTTTTAAAACTACCAATTTTGTTGCTGTGCACTTGACACTATCACATCATTGTTAATCTGATATGCTGCTGCTGCTGCTAAATCGTTTCAGTCATGTCCAACTGTGTGCGACCCCATAGACAGCAGCCCACCAGGCTCCCCCGTTCCTGGGATTCTCCAGGCAAGAACACTGGAGTGGGTTGCCATTTCCTGCTCCAATGCATGAAAGTGAAAAGTGAAAGTGAAGTCGCTCAGTTGTGTCCGACTCTTAGCGACCCCATGGACTGTAGCCTACCAGGCTCCTCTGCCCATGGGATTTTCTAGGCAAGAGTACTGGAGTTGGTTGCCATTGCCTTCTCCATAATTTGGTATAGTTCAATAAAAAAATTAAAAACAACTATTGATGCCTTACACCTTCCTCCCACTCCCACACCCCCTACCCAGTAGCTCAGACTACTGGGGTCAGAATCTCTTGGAGGAAGAATCTAAAGCATTAGTGTTTTTGAGAAGCTCTCAGGAGAAAATAAAATGAAGCCACCATCTACAAGCATTGTCAATTTATATTCTGTTACTTTCCCAAAGTAATGATAGCAAAAAAACCTGTCACTTTTTTGTGATAGTGATCCTTGCATCCCAAGGTTGGTCAGACTTGACATAAAAAGTGGATATGGGCTCTCTGCCCTGGGTCAGGGGGTGGTCTTGCTTTAATGCTATAAGCAGAAGCCTGCTACAGCTCAGAACCTGGATGCTCTAGGTGACCCAGTGACCTCACAGGCCAGGAGAGTCTTGAGTGGCAGGCAGGCAACAGATCTTACTGCAGGAGCATGAAGAAAGGTCCATCTACCAGGTAGAGTGTAATTTCCTTTGGCAGGAAACTGGACTCATACAACAGACACGGGCTTTTCTGCTCTGTGATGGATCCTTTTTTAGACATTTGGGACACTATGATAACCTTAAGAGACGACAATCACTACTTTCATGCATGTTCTAGCAGGAGGCGGAAAACAATAAAAAGCAATAAAATGCAAGTACAAGTACTACAGAGAAAAGTAAAATAAGGGGGGTAGGTCTCTGGTCTTGTGAAAGAAGTGAAGAAATGAGGTGTGTTGGTTCCTGGAGGAACAGTGTTTGAGGCAGAGGGAACAGCAAGTTCAGTGTCCTGACGCAGGGTTTAGTTGAAGAACAGCAAGGAGGGCAGTTTTGCTGCCAAGGGTGAGGACAGGAGGAGGTGAGATAAGAGTTAGGGGTAGGTCTCTATACAGAGCCTCATAGGATCCCGTGAAGACTTCTATTTTGACTTCAAGTGAGAAGGATTTTGAGCAGAGGATTTGACTTGTGTTTTTATAAGATCACTCTCGGCCACACGGAGAATGGACTCAGGGGACCAAGGAGGAAGGGATCCCAGTCAGGAGGCTGTTGTGGCAAGCTGAGAGGCAAGGCTGTGGCTTGGCCCAGGGAGAGATAGGCAGAGGTCATGAGAAGTGGTAGGCGAGTGGGGGAGAAGTAGCGGAGCCCACCTGTGTGAGGAGCCAGCGTCACAACTGATGACTCAGGACAAGCTGACCAAAGCACGGGAGCAAGCCCAGGCTCCACGTGTCAGAAACCCAGAGTCCACGAAGATCAATGCCACTGAAGCCTCCGGACAGACAGAAAAGGACTCCCCCACAGCCCTCCTCTCTCTCTATGCACCTCACCTTTGAAATGCTCCGGCTCAGATGGTAGGGTCTGCCCACAACGCAGAAGACCCAGGTTCGATCCTTGGGTCAGGAAGATCCCCTGGAGAAGGAAAGGACAACCCACTCCAGCACTCTTGCCTGGAAAACCCCATGGACGGAGAGCCTGATAGGCTACAGTCCATGGGGTTGCAAAGAGTCGGACACGACTGAGCGACTTCACGTCACTTCAAGATAGAAGAGTGTGGCCGAGGAAGAACATTAGCCACTAGATGGCACCGTTTCCCCTGAAATGTCTGACAGTCTCTAAACCCACAGGATGGGTGGCACCCTAGCAAGCTAGAGAGTAGAGTCTTTACTATCAGCCTCGCCTAAAGTCCAGTGCCTAGAGCCCCAGAGGCAAGGAATGAATGTGGCCGGATCTGTTCTTAGGCAATTCTGCAGGCTCTCTGGGCGTGGAATAGCTTGAAGGATTCTCTTCTTCCCAATCAAGCTCTTCACAGAGTTTAATATAGGAGTTCTTAGCCCTCTGGAAGTCAGCTAGGCTTCTGAACTCCTCAGCATCATGTTTTTAAATGCACAGGATTTAAAATGAAAGGATTATAAACTAAGCCAATTATACTGAAATGCAATCATAAGACTATAAACGTGAGATACACTAATGCATGTGCTTCTTTAACAACGCAATAAATTAGATCCGGGGGAGCCTCCTGTACATTGCAGTTCTGAAATAGCAATGAGCAAAAACAGTTATTTCAGGGACTTCTCTGGTGGTCCAGTGGTTAAGACTTCACCTGCCAATGCAGGGGATGCTGTTTTGATTCCTGGTGGGGCAGCTAAGATTCCACACGCCTCACGGACAAAAAACCAAAACAGAAAACAGAAACAATATTGTAATAAGTTCAGTAAGACTTTTAAAATGGTCCACATTAAAAAAACAGTTAATTTAAAAATAATATTTCAAAGTATCTGCAACAACTGTATGTGATGTTTGTGGTGATTATTTTTGATAAAATAGATTCATTTTAGTTAGTGGTGGTTAGTTACTAAGTCGTGTATGACTCTCGTGACCCCATAGACTATAGCCTGCCAGGCTCCTCTATCTGTGGGATTTTCCAAGCAAGAATGTTAGAGTGGGTTGCCATTTCCTTCTTCAGGAGATCTTCCCGACCCAGGGATCAAACCCAGGTCTCTCGCATTGCAGGCGATCTTCTGCATTACAGGAAGATTCTTTATCAACTGAGTCACCACATTTCAAAATATCTGCAACAACTGTAAAGTGATGTTTGTGGTGATTATTTTTGATAAAACAGATTTTTAGTTTAGAGGCAGAACCTAATGAAAATAAAGTATATTTGATTTTGCTCTCTCTATTTCACTTCATGGACTACTTGAATTCTATTTAAAGACCTCTCAGAGACTGGAAGACCCCAGGTTAACAATCCTTGTTCAATGACTCTAACCAGTCAATCACACATAGCGCCAACTGAAGAAAGCAAAACTTCACTCAGTCTAGCCAGGTTCCAGTCGAAGCAGGAGTGAGTTCATGACAACCCTTCCTTTCCTGGCCCTCCTTTCTGCTCCTGCCTCTGAAGCACTGAAATTTCTTTACCACATTCTCTTCCTGAAGTCTCTCCTCTCCTCTTTGGCAGCTAAAGCCAAAGCTGCTTCCTGGCCTCCTTGGCTCCTCTTTTTCTTTCTTTATCCAAAATCAAGATGAGTCTCATTCAGTCCTAGAATCAATGCTCGTTTGTCCTTTGCTTTTTCTTCCCTTTCTTCCCCCTCCAGAGGTGAAGGAGGAAGAGGGAGGGTGTAGTAATTGATGAAAGCCTGGAAAGTCCAACTGTGAGAGTAACAGAAAACAGGCAGCTTTCAAGTCTCAAAGTTGTTCTTCCCTCGTCCTGTTAATCTCTGTCTCCCATTCTACTTTACTTTCTTCACCTTGCTTATCCTTATCTAAGTCATCTGTATACTTATTTTATTGTTGTCTGTTCCCCACACTTAAACTCGACCTACAAAAGGGCAGAGACTTGTCTGTTTCATTGCAGTGTCCCTAGTGCTGAGAACAACAGGGCTGAGTGTAGAGTAGATGCTCAAATAATACTCATTAAAGGGATGAGCCAAGCTGGAATGGAATGGGAATGTAAGTAATTCCTGGATTTCACTTTTTCAGTCTTTTTTTCTACCACTGTATTTTACTGATGTGAAAAGAACAAAAATACCCTGGGTCAGTTTCGCAGAGGGTGACTTACGGATTAGACAAGTCCAACAGAGAATCTAAGTTTTGGTTTGGTAACTACAGGTAACACACTCTGTATACATATCTGACTTTTATGTAATGCAAATGCACTTTTGCCTTTTTTAGGTTAGAGAATACTTTACAAAAATAAATATTTTCTCCTCTTTTGAATTTGAAAAAAAAGAAGCCTTATGTTTCATCTCTCTGCAAAAGCCTTCATCTCTGTGCAAAAGCCATAAGTGAATCTCTGTTAAATACGGTATCAAACATAATAAGTGTAGACATGGTGGGGTAGAGGGATTGGATGAACTGGGAGATTGGGATTGACATACATACACTACCATGTGTAAAAAGGATAGCTAGTGGGAACATGCACAGTACAGGGAGCTCAGCCCAGTGCTCTGTGATGACCTGGAAGGGTGGGACAGGGCAAGAGGGAGGGGATACATGTATACACATACCTGATTCACTTCACTGTACAGCAGAAACTAACAATATTTTAAAGCAACTACATCCCATTATATACACACACACACACACACACACACACACACACACACAACATAAGCAGATCCCTTACGGACTGAGACACCAGGCAAAGCCCACTTAGCTGTATCAGTGTAGTTCAGTTCAGTTGCTCAGTCATGTCTGACTCTTTGTGACCCCACGGACTGCAGCACAGCACAGCTTCCCTGTCCATCACCATCTCCCGGAGCTTACTCAAACTCATGTCCATTGAGTCGGTGATACCACCCAATCACCTCATACTCTGTTGTCCCCTTCTCCTCCCACCTCCAATCTTGCCCAGCATCAGGGTCTTTTCCAATGAGTCAGTTCTTCACATCAGGTGGCCAAAGTATTGGAGTTTCAGCTTCAAAATCAGTCCTTCCAATGAATATTCAGGACTGATTTCCTTTAGGATTGACTGGTTGTATCTCCCTGCAGTCCAAGGGACTCTCAAAAGTCTTCTCCAACACCACAGTTCAAAAGTATCAATTCTGTGGTACTCAGCTTTCTTTATAGTCCAACTCTCACATCCATATGTGACTACTGGAAAAACCATAGCTTTGACTAGAAAGACCTTTGTTGGTAATGTCTCTGCTTTTTAATATGCTGTCTAGGTTGCTCAGAGCTTTTCTTTCAAGGAGCAAGCATCTTTTAATTTCATGGCTGCAGTCACCATCTGCAGTGATTTTGGAGCCCCCCTAAATAAAGTCTGTCACTGTTTCCATTGTTTCCCTATCTATTTGCCATGAAGTGATGGGACCAGATGCCATGATTTTTAGTTTTTTGGATGTTGAGTTTTCAGCCAACTTTTTCACTCTCCTCTTTCACTTTCATCAAGAGGCTCTTTAGTTCTTTGCTTTTTGCCATTATGGTGGTGTCATCTGTGTATCTGAGGTTATTGATATTTCTCCCAGCAATCTTGATTCCAGCTTGTGCTTCATCTAGCCTAGAATTTCACATGATGTACTCTGCATATAAGTTAAATAAGCAGGGTGACAATATACAGCCTTGATGTACTCCTTTTCCTATTCGGAACCAGTCTGTTGTTCCATGTCCAGTTCTAACTGTTGCTTATTGACCTGCACACAGATTTCTCAGGAGGTAGGTAAAGTGGTCTGGTATTCCCATCTTTTTAAGAATTTTCCAGTTTGTTGTGATCCACACAAAGGCTTTAACATAGTTAATAAGGCAAAAGTAGATGTTTTTCTGAACTCTCTTGCTTTTCAATGATCCAATGGATGTTGGCAATTTGATCTCTGGTTCCTCTGCCTTTTATAAATCCAACTTGAACATCTGAAGGTTCACAGTTCATGTACGGTTGAAGCCTGGCCTGAAGAATTTTGAGCATTACTTTGCTAGCGTGTGAGATGAGTGCAGCTGTACAGTAATTTAAACATTCTTTGGCATGGCCTTTCTTTGGGATTGGAATGAAAAGTGACCTTTTCCAGTCCTGTGGCCACTGCTGAGTTTTGCAAATTTACTGGCATACTGAGTGCAGCACTTTCACAGCATCATCTTTTAGGATTTGAAATAACTCAACTGGAATTCCATCACCTCAACCAGCTTTGTTCGTAGTGATGCTTCCTAAGGCCCACTTGACTTTGCATTTCAGGATGTCTGGCTCTAGGTGAATGATCACACCATAGTGGTTATCTGGGTCATGAAGATCTTTTTTTGTATAGCTTTTCTATATATTCTTGCCACTTCTTAATATCTTCTGCTTCTGTTAGGTCCATACCATTTCAATCCTTTATTGTGCTCATCTTTGCATGAAGTGTTCCCTTGGTTTCTCTAATTTTCTTGAAGAAATCTCTAGTCTTTCTCATTCTATTGTTTTCCTCTATTATTGCTAAATAAATTTAAGTTGGAATACATTTTATACAATCTCTTAACAGTACAAATGAAAGTTTGTACTTTTATTGTTAATAATTTCATTCCCTTGTAAATCGTCTTACTTCAGCATTATGCACAAGATGGGTAAGGACAGGTCATCATTTTACCTTTGTGCCTTTTGGCCTAAGCAAATCAAGGTTCAGGTGCTGAGATACTGAACTGCTCCTGGTGGGACTCTTGTAACCTCATGAGTAACATGGCTAACAAAAGAATGCAAGTGGGAAATACATATTATTTTAATTTTTTAAGAAAGGAGAAAATAAATTCTGCAAGCTGCAGAGTGGGGAGCTAAGCTCAGTTCCAAAGAGACAGGCAGCCTGGAAAAGCTGTAAGACACCCTGGTGCCAGTGGGTGGAGCCAGTGAGCAGTGTCCAGCCAAGGACAAGTGGCAGATAGGTAGCTTCATTTCCCTCTTCCTGCAGCAAGCTACACTGACCCGCACACCGCAACCACGCATGAGTCCTCTGCAAGATGTCTAAGGACCTCACTAACAGTATGCTTTGGCAAGTGGAGAGATGTGGGCTAAGCACAAATTAGGTGACTTTGGAGCATTTAAAAAATTATTGACCATTCTCATAGCCTACGAAATTGTTAAGATTCACTATCCTATCCTTTCTACAACCAACCAACTTATAGATTCACACTGAATCACATATGAGATTGTTTTTTTATCAAATGAGTTAATAACAATCAGAGGGTTGATTTAGGCAATTTTAGCCTACATTAGGAAATAAAATGGAGAAGGCAATGGCAATCTACTCCAGTACTCTTGCCTGGAAAATCCCATGGATGGAGGAGCCTGTAGGCTGCAGTCCATGGGGTTGCGAAGAGTTGGACATGACTGAGTGACTTCACTTTCACTTTTCACTTCCCTGCATTAGTGAAGGAAATGGCAAGCCACTCCAGTGTTCTTGCCTGGAGAATCCCAGGGATGGGGGAGTCTGGTGGGCTGCCATCTATGGGGTCGCACAGAGTCAGACACGACTGAAGCGACTTAGTAGCAGCAGTAGCAACAGGAAATAAAAACAAAAATAAACAAATAGGACCTAATTAAACTTAAAAGCTTTTATACAGCAAAGAAAACCATAAACAGAACGAAAAGATAACCTACAGAATTGGAGAAAATACATGCAAATGATGTAATCCACAAAAGATTAATTTCCAAAATAAACAAAGAGCTCATATAATTCAAATATCAAAAAATTCAAACAACCCAATCAAAAAGTGAGCAGAAGATCTAACATATATTTCTCCAAAGAAGATATACACATGGCCAAGAGGCACATGAAAAAATGCTCAACACTACTAATTATCAGAGAAATGCAAATCAAAACTACAACGAGGTATCACCTCACTCCAGTCAGAATGGCCATCACCAAAAAGGCTACAAATAATAAATGCCAGAGACTGTGTGGAGAAAAGGGAACCCTCCTATACTATTGGTAGGAATGTAAACTGGTACAGCCACTATGGAGAACAGTATGGTGGTTCATTAAAAAAAAAAGCAACAATTGAGTTACCATATGATCCTGCAATCCCACCCCTGGGCATATATTTGGAGAAAACTATAATTAGGCTACATTAAATGAAGAAGTATAATGTCTAGAATAAGACAGATAAAGGGCTTATTCTTCTCTGAGTTAGTACACCTAGAAGGTTATACTCAGTTTGGAATATCACATTTATAAGTGGATACAGACAAATAGGAAACAAGGATGCTGATGACTTGGGATGTGTGTATGAAATCTGTACCAAAGGGCTGAGGCTCTTTCAACATGAGGAGGAGGAGGAGGAAGAGGAGCACGGGCGAAGGTATAAAGGATGCTGCTCACATCTGGAGGGAGACAAGTGAAACAGTGGATAGGGTGGCCAGCATGTGCAGGCACCGCTCTGGGACTGATCAGCCCAAGTGAAAGAGTTAGGTTCAGCGGACAGAGGGGCATTCAGATAGGGCAAGATGCTCAAAGATGAAGGGATGTCATTAGGAGGGAGTGAGTTCTCCTTCACCAGAAGTACTCAGGAAAGCAGCACATCTCAGGGATTTGGGAAGAAGGCTCAAGTATTAGAGGAGAGGTTGACAAGGGCAAGGTTCACCATATGCTAGTCTAGGGATGGCTGGTGGTCCACTGCAAAACTTTTTACAAAATCCTGGAAAGACACAGGCAACATGGTTCACAAACCTTCAATCTATTCCGCGTAGAGGACTACCATTTGTTCTATTTTTTACCTCTTACTTTGTAAGGTGAAATGCCATTCCTTGAATGAAATCATGGTAATGATAGGGCTATGTTTTTAAACATACCTTACCCAGCAAAATTAAAAGTCTGGTAACCCTCTTTTGAAATCTCTAAACTGTCATGAAACATAATAATAAAAATTGAAATGATTTTTTTAAATTGCAACATTCATATGAGGTTTAGCTGATTTATTAGAATATATGCTTTTCAGGGAGGTGAATAAAATATAGAGAAAATTATAAATAAGACATTTAAAAATATGAATTTTAGTGAACTCTTAGGACTCAATGAGAAATCACACAATCCAGCCTAATTGCTCAAGGAGCCAAGAGTAGCAAAGGGATGCTTATATTAGTGACCTTTGAAGATTCCTTCCAACCCTGAGATGCTATGTATGATTCTAGAAACAAAGTATTCTGCATCCTTAAGGGAATGAGTTTTCTTATACTTGATTTCTATCCCCAGGGAGCCTAGAATGGCTTTAGTGCATGTCAGTCCCCCCCCTTGCCCATCTATTTTAGGCTCATCACTTCCTGGGTTTTCTTCACACTTTTACTGTGTAAGCCTGTACCTTTAAACACTCACAGTGTAGACTTTGCATATTTTCTGATTTAATGAAAATGGAGTCATAGAAAACCTGTCCTTTGTGTTGGTCCTCTTTGAGTGAAGTTGCTCAGTCGTGTCCGACTCTTTGCAACCCCATGAAGTAGACTGAAGCCTACCTCCGTCCATGGGATTCTCCAGGCAAGAGTACTGGAGTGGGTTGACATTTCCTTCTCCAGGGATCTTCCCTACCCAGGGATCGAACCTGGGTCTCCCGCATTCCAGGCAGATGTTTTAACCTTTGAGCCACCAGAGTTGGCTCAACTAAAAAAAAAAAAAAAATTGATCCCGACTACCTTATGTAGCTTTTATTTTGTAGCTGAATACAGCCAAAGTATAGTACAATTTATTAATTTCACTTTGATGGACACTGTTTCAGGTTTTTGGGGTTTTTTTTTGCTATTTTTTGAATATGCTTCTCTGAACATTCTTGCCCATGTCCCCTCATGTAAAGACGAATTGATGTAAACTGAGTATTTTATATGAAATACAACTTTTGTGAAAATCAACTATTCTTGTTACATAATCACTGATTCAAGTTGTTACTGCCTAGGAGGAAAACATGATGAAAAGACCTACAGTGTCTTAACGAAGTCAGAAACAAACATCCCAATGTATGAGGGACATTATTTGAAGTATGAAGAGGTCATTTATCAAATTTATTACTTTTCCCTGATTAATGTATCTGCCTGAATCGAGCCTCTTCAGTTCTGTTGGATTTTTTTTAAACTTCATTTGGAAAAAAACAATTACACATGTATGAAAATAAATGAAACATAAATATGCAGCTTAATGAATTAGTGTAGAGTGACCATCTGAGTAATTACAATCCAGGTCAAGAAATAGAACATCTCTAGCACCCTAAAAGTCCCCACCAGTCCCTCCTGATCCCACGCCCCCACGTTCATGCTCTTCACTTATTGTTTTTCTTCCCTTTTACCACATAAGCTTGCATCCCTCAACACTGCATCTTAGTTTTTTTGTTGTTTGTTTGTTTTTACCATTTTTGACTTCTGTAAAAATGAAATCATAGGGAATTGTTATGGACTGAATGCTTGTGTCTCCCAAGTTTCTGTGCTAAAACTCAACCCCACAGTAGTACGGTATTCAGAGGTGGGGCCTTTGAGAGGTAATTCAGAAGAGGTCATAAGGGTGGAGTCCTCAAGAGTGATATTGGGCCCTTCCCTGGTGGTCCAGTGGCTAAAACTCTGCCATCCCAATGCAGGGGCCCAGGTCTGATCCCTGATCAGGAAACTGGATTCCACCACACTGCAACTTAAGATCTTATGTGTTGCAGCTAAGACCTAGCGCAGCCAAATAAATAAATAAAAATAAATATATATTTTTTAAATCCCTTAAAAAAAAAGTGACATCTGTGTCCTGGTGGAGTCAGGAGAGAGTTTGCTTCCACTCCACTCTGCTCTGCCCCGTGAGAAGACAATGAACAGCAGCCTGGAAGAGAGCTCTCACCAGAGCCCATCTGTAATGGCCCCTCACCTTGCACTTCAGCCTCCAGACCTGGGAGAAGTAAATGTCCGTTGTTTTCATGACACCTGTCTGTGGTACTTTGTTAGAACAGCCTGAAGGGACTAAGCCAGGACTCACTCTGTGTTTATGTTCCTTTGCCCAACATTAAGGAAAGAAAGAAGATGTACTCTTACTGTTCATAGCTGTCGTCCACTCACTTTTCTTGCTGTATGGAATGCAATAAAAATTCCACTCTCAGTTTTCCTTTGGTCATTTTCTTCTGGTCTTTTGTTATGAATAGTGCTGCTCTGGATATTCTTCTACATGTCTCTTGATGCTTATGCAGACCTTTTCTGGGAATAAAATTGCTAGATCAAGATGATGTGCATCTTAAGCCATACTAGATGGTGCCAAGCTATTTCCCAATGTGAAAATACAAATGTATACTTCCTCCAGCAAGGCATACGAGACCTCATTGTTCCATGTTCTTACCAACATTTGACGTTATCAAGCTTTTAGCGGGGGCTACTCTCTATGGTGGTACATGGGTTTCTCACCATGTGGCTTCTCTTGTTGCAGAGCACGGGCTCTAGGTGTGCAGGCTTAGTTGCCCCGCAGCTCGTGGAATCTGCCCAGAGTGCGGATCGAACCCATG
Source organism: Redunca redunca (assembly GCA_006410935.1). Classification (NCBI taxonomy): domain Eukaryota; kingdom Metazoa; phylum Chordata; class Mammalia; order Artiodactyla; family Bovidae; genus Redunca; species Redunca redunca. Next base: position 189,157 of record SJYQ01001040.1, read on the forward strand.
TCCCCTACATTGGTAGGCAGATTCCCATCCACTGGACCACCAGAGAAGACTTGCCTTTCACATTTAGATCTTCAGTCCCTTAGAGCTGATTTTTGTGTATGGTTTGAAGTAGGAATCAAGACCCTTTCCATTCTCTTTCCTTCTCTTTTGCCTTCCCTCTTTTTTCACTTAAGGATATTCAACGGTTTATTTATATTCACCATTTATTTAAAAAGACATCTTTCCCTATTACTCTACAATGGTTCTTTAGTTAAAAAGTGATCTTTAATGTAAAAATCTGTGTCAGGGTTTTTTCTTTAAATTTTATTGACAGAGAGCGGATTAATGATGTGTTAATTTCTGCGGAATAGCAAAGTGGTTCAGTTACATATATACTTTTTCATATTTTTCCATTATGGTTTGTCACAGGATACGGAATATAGTTCCCTGTGCTATACAGCAGGACCTTGCCGCTTATCCACTTCACGTATACTAGTTTGTATCTGCTAACCTCAAACTCCCAGTCCTTCCCTCCTTTCCCCATTGCAACCGCAGGTCTGTTCTCTATGCCTGTGAGTCTGTTTCTGTTTGTAGATAAGTTTATTTGTGCCATGTTTTAGATTCCACATTACATAAGTGACATGGTGCCTGTCTTTCCCTTTCTGACTTACTTTGCTTACTAGGATGACCTCTAGGTCCATCCGTGTTGCTGCAAGTGGCATTATTTCATTCTTTGTAAAGGCTGAGTGATAGTCCATTGGACATATGTCCCACAGTTTCCTTATTTATTCCCTTGCTGATGGACATCTAGACTGCTTCCATGTCTTGGCTATTGGGAGAAGTGCTGGTATAAACACAGGGGCACATGTATCTTTCTGAATTTTAATTTTGTCTGGGTATGTGCCCAGTAGTGGGATTGCTGAATCATACGGCAACCCTATTTTTGGTTTTTGAGGAACCTCCATACTCCATGCTGTTTTCCATAATGGCTGCACCAACTCACATCTGTCTGTTTGGTATTTGTGTGTGTGTGTGGAACTGTCTACTGTCCTTCCCTGCCCCCACACATGGCTGTCCCCAGCACAAAAACTGGTCTTGACATGTGATGGAGAAAGTTCTCTTGTCTTCTTCTTTAGCAGCGCCCTAGCTATTCTTTGCCGTTTGCTTTTGTCGTGAATCTTCAGTGACGAAGACACAGATCTATTTAGTCTGATTTCTTTCCTCCCTCTTACCACTGTTTGCTCTTTTCATTCAAACCTATTTTATAGCAATATCTTGCTTATGTAATTCTTGTCTCCTCCTTTAGGTTCAGAAAATTTGAATTATAAAAAAAAATTATCCTCTCATATTTCTTTTTCAGTAAAAAACAGCATTTCTACTTATTTAATAGAATGGGAAAAGAGATTACAGACAGACTCTCCTTAATGTCTTTATAGCTCATTTATAAACGAACTCAGTGGATCAAACTAACTTTATATTTCACGTGAAATTTAAACAAGAAGACATAAAACTGAGTGCCTGTGTTCCGTCACCCTTATCCCACCTATGCCAGCCTCTTTGTTGGTCTCAGGCACCTCTTTCTTTCTTCCCAACCCCTCCTTGGTAATGTTTGGCCTCATTTATGTGTAAAATCTATCTTACAGATGTTCTTTCCATTTTAGCTGCTAAGCCCTTTAACATCTGCTCACTCTCGTGTATTACTTGGACAAGACCTCGCCATGCATCATCAACCACCTGCTCTAGAGCTGCCACTGGAGTTGAAAAATTTAAGTAGAAAATAAACTGCTCAATGATTAATGAAAGTCTCATAGCATTTCAGGAAATGGATGTCAGAATCACCCAAATGCCTGCAACCAAAGTTTATGGCAAGCGTGCTTGTGAACAGAAGTAACTAAACTCATTTTTTTATTAAATGTCTTTTGATTTAAACTGCATCTGATGGCTGGTAATCAGAGACCTGATCTGAGAGGCTTCAGCAGATGAGGGGTATATCCTTTGACATAAAAAAAGATCCAGAGGTAGGCAGCCCAAGGCTAGTATGACAACTCACTGCCACCAGGAATACAAGCATCTCCTTTTGCCTCCCTGCCTGGGGTTGCGGCTGCCTTCCCAAGGATGCTACCAATCCAGGATGGCTGCCAGAGGGTGACTGCTCTTTGTGTAGTTTAGCAAAGCCTGAATGAAGTGAACAGGTTACTGTAAGAGCCAGAATGAAGGGGTTTTGCCTTTGAGAAGTAAGGAGAAGGGAGGAGTGAAGGAAATTTGCCCGAATAGGGCAGAATTTAGAAGTCAATGGAGACCACATTTGTATATAGGTCTCTGGACTGGTGGCTCAGGTGGTAAAGAATCTGTCTGCAATACAGGAGACCTGGGAGTGATCCCTGAGTCAGGATGATACCCGGGAGGTGGGCATGACAACCTACTCCAGTATTCTTTCCATGGATTCCATGGCGGGCTATGCTCCAAGGGGTCACAGAGAGTCAGATATGACTAACTGAGAGACTAACACTTCCACTGGACTAATGGGAGGTCAAAACATTTGATTTGTGTTTTAAAACTGTTGCTCAGAGAAGCTGAACCAGCCATCTGCCAGAGTACCTACATCACTTCCCTAAGCAGCCAGGGCCCACGTGCTCCCTCTTCTCAATTTTCTATCAAGCCCAGTTTTAGACATTAGACCAAAATCCATGTCACTGATAGAACCCACAACTCTCCCAGTGATATTGCTATTTAAACACTCATCGAAGGCATCCAAAGTTGATCACTGTAATTATTTTATATTTTTTCCAATTTGGGATTAAAACAGTATATCATTGCTTTATATTTATTTGATTATTGGCAAGCTTGGATTTTTTTCATGTTTATTGGTCATTTTTGTTTGAGTATTTTTGCTCATATCTTTTGCACATTCACAAATTGGAGTGTTAAGAGGTTTTATTTTTAACTTACAGTTTCCTTATACAGTCAGGTTATTAGCCCATTGTCTATAATTATTACAAACTAATTTCCAGTTGGGCTTCCCTGGTGGCTCAGCGGTAAAGAATCTGCCTGCCAATGCAGGAAATGCAAGTTCGATCCCTGGGTCGGAAAGATCCTCTGGAGAAGGAAATGGCAACCCACTCCAGTCTTCTTGCCTAGAAAATTCCATAGACAGAGAAGCCCGGCAGGCTACAGTCCATGGGGTCACAAAAGAGTCAGATACAACTTAGCGACTAAAACAACACACAACAATCTTCTAATTCCCTGCTTCATTCCTCAGCTGTATCTGCCCTATTATTTACTCCATCTATTATATTCTCTTTAAAATATCATAGTTTTCATCTGGTTCTTTTCTGATTTTTCGTTTTGTATATCTATCACCCCTTATCATAGGCATTTCTTGTGTTCATTTAAAATTCTTGTTCCAGCGATACTGCTTTGGATGGAGTCTGAAGCACCTGTCTGCATGAGTTCAGATAACTTCGAAGAGAGGAAAGGACAAGCCCCACACTGGAGCCTGGGCACCACAGAACCACAGCTGATCTCTGCCACTGGCTGCTATGGCAACACCTGTGGCCAGAAAGGCATCTTTAAAAACTGAGAGAAGCAGCATTTTGGGGAGGGCATCTCTTCACTACATCATGTTCTAAGCAGTGGCTCTGGGGTGAAGGCAGAGGAGGAGAGGAGTGAATCCTTCAAGACCGCCCTGACCTGTTCTCCTTTCCTTCAACAGCTTCCTCTGCAAGGCTTTGCGGCCTGCATCCATGTCACACTGACAGGAAATCTGAAGGGTCGGTCAGTGATTTCTCCAAGTTACTCAGAGGAGAGGAGGGGCAGGTTAAAAGGCTTTCCCCCAACTTCTCACTGTGGCCTCAGGCCACCCTCTGGCTGCAGCCACACCATTTTCCCCACAAAATCAGGCAACCTTGAGAATTCTCAGGGGCAGCTCACATTTTTTATCTCTAGATTTACCACTAGTTTCTAAAATCCATGTTTCTTCTTGTTTACTTGGAGAGTTACTCCAGGGTGGACTCTGGAGGATGGAACCAGCAACCTGAGTGGTTGGTCATCGCATGGGTTTCCTAGGGCTGCTGTAACAAAGACCACAAACACAGTGGCTTAAGACAACAGAAATGTATTCTCTCACAGTCCTAGAGGTAGGAAACCAAGAATCAAGCTGCTGGCAGGATTGGTCCCTGCTAAAAGATCTGAGCGAGAGCCCATTCACTGTCTCTCTCCTAGCTTCTGGTGACTCTGGGGCCATTCTTGGCACACACTGGCTTGTAGTTGCATCACTCCAATTTTTACACAGCCATAGTCTTTATATGGCCTTTTCCCCTGGCTTCGGGTCCTCGCTTCCTCCTACAAGAACACTGATCACTGGATTTAGGGGCCACATAGATAATCCAGGAAGAGCTCATCTAGAGATCCTTAATCATTATATCTGCAAAGACCCTTTTCCCAAGGACCTCCTGTATAGTACAGAGAATTACAGCATTTTGCAATAACTTACAAGGGAAAAGAATTTGAAATAAATGAACATATATATATATATATATAAACAATCACTTTGCTGTATCTGAAATTAACACAATATTGCAAATCAACTATGTGTGCATGTGTGCTAAGTCGTTTCAGTCGTGTCTGACTCTTTGGGACCCCATGGACTGTAGCCCAGCAGGCTCCTCTGTCTATGGGATTCTCCAGGCAAGAATACTGGAGTGGATTGCCATGTCCCACTCCAGGGCATCTTCCCAACCCAGGGATCAAAGCTGCATCTCTTACAAGTCCTGCGTATACTTCAATAATTTTCTTTTTCAATTTAAAAAAGTCCCCTTTCCCAAATAAGGTCACATTCACTGACGTCCAGGACCACCATTCAGCCCACTATGGCTATCGTGGCAGGAGATACAACCTCCAAGGACAACCGGTTCAGCTACATCTGTTTTTAGGAACGCATCCAAACAGGGCATTGGTGCTATGCTGGTATCACCTGTCCCTCTTATGAAACATGCCTTCTTTAGCCCAGAGGTCAAGTTCTTCCAGGATCCACCAAAAGGTCCCTCTTTCTTTCTCAAGTCTTTGGGAGGTCAGAAGGATTCTTGTTAAGGAGACACTTCTCGGTCTGGCTTGGAGGAAAGCCACGCTTGTGTCCCAGGCCCTTTGATCTTCTCCAGTCTCTGACAATCTTAATAGAAACTTAATAGACATGCCTGGAGAGGCCAGACTCTAAAAATCTATAAGCCATTAACCACAGCTATATTAAACAAATAAGAATCCATTCCCACTCATGCCTTCAAAGCATGCCAGGCTCTAGAAGGGGCTAGAAGAGCGACAGTCTGCAGCCAGGCCCGTCATCCGCGGAGGGGCTGGTGGGGAATAGCCTGCGGGTCACTCTTCACAAACTGTCCGACCCTCAGAAGACTCTCCAGCTTCACCTGAGGAGACTATTGAGCAGGAGTGGAGCCGGCCATTCCTTCACCCGGAGACAGAACGGAGGGCCGGGAACGATTGAACAGGGAATCAGCAATGGCCAAGCTCCTGAAATCAGTGGGCTTTGAAAACCCTGAGTTTTGCTTTCCTAAATGACTCCTGGTTGCATGATGCCTATTGATGTTCCTGAGCTTCCGCGGCTGGTAACTGATGAGCCTTTTATCGCACTCCATGACTGAAGGGCACGCAACTGTGAGAGCAGCTCATTTCATTTTTTTTGATTTATACAAAAGATGTTGTGGCCCAAGCCCTCTAGGCACCCATCTCAATACATAAATATGCCAATTAAGCTAAATGGAAATCCTGCAGGTTAAAAGTGCCTCATAAAAGAAGGAGGCTTTTTCCAGAGCCAGAAAGTTGATCCATAGAGGAAATACCAGATCAACAAAAGTGGGTTTGTGCCAAACTCTGAAGATTAAAAAAAAAATAAAAAGAATTCTGCAATCCAAAAATGAAGAAAACTCATTTCCCCGCCTCAAAGCCAATTGAGGGGGAAATACCTTGAAGGTACCTTGAAGCTGTGAATTCAAGATTCTAAGCAAATGTTATTACTGAGTTTTTATTTATTGCATTTTCCTGGAGAGGGCTGGTAGTGTTGGGGGGCAGGTGACAGGGAGGAGACCAATGCTAGGACCAAACAGATGCCAAGAATGTCTCAGGTATCCCTCCAAAATGTCATAGTGATGGGTATGGGCAAACCAGGGTCAGATATGTTGATGGTTTTGTTACCCAAAGAGTGGCTCATTGAACTGATGCCCAGCAGTACAAACAGCAGCGCCAACAGGGAGCTTGTGGTTTATTTTGGGGGGCCATGCTGTGCAGCATGTGGAATCTTAGTTTCCCGACCAAGGATCGAACACATGCCCTCTGTACTGTGAGCACATCTTAAATTAACCACTGGACCACCTGGAAAGTCCCTGGGAAACTTGCTAAAAGTAGAGACCTAGGGCCCCACCCAGATTAATTTGGGCAGAAAGGATTTTAGTAAAGACAAGCAGAGTTAAAAATACTGTGTAATCCTTGCAAGTTTTCTCCCACCAGTAGTACCAAAAAGGCATATAATGCCACAGACTAAACAATGTCAATATCATCCAACAGATTTAATCAAACCGCAAGCATCTTCACTCTCTCAGCCCCCAATAAATACTCAGTGAGTATTTATCAATCTTACACTTGACAAAACCCACTGCGGTTGGATTGCTGCCTCCTCTGATTTCTTTTCCTGCCACACTTCATAAAGAGGCCTCAGTACTACTTGTATTTTCTTAGGACCTTGCTCTATTTCTCTGTCATCTGTCTGTATCCCCTACTGCTTCACAGAAACAAGTCTTGAAAACCCCCCACATCTGTTTGCCAAATACAAGACAGTGACTCTTGAATGTCCATCAGGAGGCAGTACTCTCAGAAAACGCCTATTTTTGACTTCCATGACAGTGCCTTTTATTGCTCTCTTATCCTCATGACTTCTCTCTCCCTCAGCTGCCCGCCTTTTCCCTGTTTATCTACTCCAGGACACAGATTTTTCAGTTTTCCACTGCAGACTGATAACAGCTACGAATTTTGAGCTGATGTGATATGGGGCAGGTACCATGTTGGACATTTAATTGACATTCTTACTTAAACCCACAATGTAACATTAAGTACTCATTCCCTTCTTAAAGTTAAGAAACTCAAGAATCAAAGGAGTTCAATCACAAGGTCTCAGAGCTGGCTGATAGGAGTCACCTGCATCTAAAATATGGCCATCAGGAGTCTGTCATCCTCTGGAGGAATCCAGAATAATGGGTGTGGGAAGGGCTAACTGAGACTTCAGGAGACCAGGAGTCCCGTACAGATGGAGTGCTGAGCAGAGAAGGCTGCAGGGCACCCATGCCACAGGCGGAGTCCACAGGGAGTCACTGTCGGAGCTGCCAGGCTGAGGAATAAGCCTGAGCAGAGGGGGTGGCTTCACCGCTGCTAACACTGAGAATGAGAAAGGAAGAGTCAGTAGCACCACCTGGGCAGAAACTTGGGTCCAGACGCAAAGTCCTAACTGTATTATCTACAAGCCCTGTGGTCCAAACTGCCAATTTTCAAGCAGGTGTTATCGGTGGTTCAGTCCAGTGGGCAACACTATGGGTCTTTTCCACACCCCATGCTGTCTACAGACAAAATAGATAGAATCACGTTGACTTAAGGGCCCAGACTTTGGTTATTAGAGAGACATAAATCTCAAGCTGGACTCTATCCATGCTTGCTATGTGGCTTTGTGCAAGTACCATCTCCCTCTGAGCCTCAGTTTTTTCATCTGTAAATGGGGATAATAATGATGCCTTCTCACTCAACTGACACACTATTCAAAGAGATCATGCAAGCAAAGCTCTCAGTACAATAGAAAGCCTCCCTAAAATTATTGAGAGGTTGGAGGCTGGGGAGGGAGGGGAGGCTGGGGAGGGAGGGGAGGCTGATAAGGGGTAGGGGAGAAAGAGAACACACCTTGAACTGGGTAACTGAAGCATTTAACTGTAGTTTTCTCAAGGGATTTTCCTGGAGAAGCATTTGTTGGGAAAACATGTGAGGTAACAGATTCTATCTTTACAGCACAGAAAGGCAAGATGAGGAAAATGAATGGAGACTGTGGGGAAGCAGATTTCAGCTGATTACAAGTAATAGCTTTCTAACAATAAACACTGTCAAACCATTCTTGACAACGAAGGACTGAGTTTCCCAACACTGGGATTCAACAAGCCAAGATGGGTAGCTGTGAAAAGGCCTTCAGGGGAATAAGTGACTGAACCGAAGTTGTTTCACTCCTGCCCATCTTCCTAGCCTTTCTGTCTGAGAGACCCTCAAGGTTCAGGCGGAGAAGGCAATGGCACCCCACTCCAGTACTCTTGCCTGGAAAATCCCATGGGCGGAGGAGCTTGGTGGGCTGCACAAGAGTCGGACACAACTGATCGACTTCACTTTCACTTTTTACTTTCATGCATTAAAGAAGGAAATGGCGACCCACTCCAGTGTTCTTGCCTGGAGAATCCCAGGGACAGGGAAGCCTGGTGGGCTGCCATCTATGGGGTCGCACAGAGTCGGACACGACTGGAGCGACTTAGCAGCAGCAGCAGCAGCAGCAGCAGCAGCAGCAGCAGCAGCAGCAGCAGCAGCAGCAAGGTTCAGGCGTCTTCCTCCTCCTCCTCTTTACTTTCATTCACTCCTACCTACCACTCTGCCACTTCTCTCTGAGGTCTCGCTTCTGAACTCCAGACAGGTGTCTCCTATTACTAGCCTGCACTTGGACGACACCAATTCCCCAAGTCCCAAGCGGAACTGGTCCTTCTCAATCAGTGAGCAAGGACTCAAAGGCATTTCACAGGCCTGTCACTTTCAAAGGACTTCCCTGCTGGGCTGCGAGGGAACAGCGAGAGGCGGTACTGTCAGTAGAGGGAGATGTCAGCTAAGAAAAGACTCTCAGAGGCCCTGTCAGTATGATTTTCAAGCCTTTTTTTTTTTCCTTAACTCAAAAAAAGCTTTTAAAATTGGCTAGTTTTTGAACTCTGAAAAAAATGAATGTTGTTTTATAACTTCTGACATGGTATTTTCCATAGTTGGGAGGGTTCGCTTTGCTAGTTTGCCTTATGCGAGTGAAGCAATAGTTGCATCTGGTTCTTAATGCAAACAAGCCTCCCCATGGCACATGCTTATTTAGGACTACCTTCCCCTACCACCCAAGGCATAGAGGTGCTACCCCATGAAGTCCAAGCCAGTGTACCTAGTCCAAGCAAGGCACATGCCACAGGCCAGAGCTCCAGGTCTGGCAAGATGCTCACTTTGGTTATGAGTGTCCCTGCCTCTCACTGTCACAAGCAGCCCCTCAGAGAGCATTCCAGTCCAGCACGTGTGTGTGTGTGGTCAGCCCGGCTCTTGGCTCTGTATTTCCCCATCCTTGTATTTCTCTGTTATTCTACACAACTATAGTTTCTATTACTATATCATATACAATTTATCCTTGGAAAATTTGTAAAAAGCCACGGTGGATGGGTAGATAAGTGGATGGAGGAGTAGACAGGTGAACAGGCAGGAAGACAGGCACTCTGTAACAGCCACCTGGGCAAAGGGCTACTGATAAATCCCTACTGTCTCCACGGATTCAGTTACAGTTCTCCTCTCTTCTCCCTCTAATTCACCTTCTCTTTGCTCTCAGTCTCCTCGCACGCTCTCTGTGACCATCCCCACCACTCTCCTCACCTCTGAGCCTGGATAGGGACTGGGGTAACAAAGACTCAGCACGATCCGAACTTCCCAGGAGAAAAGCCCCCTCAAGTGTGTTCCAGAAATGCCAGGCCAGTGTTCATCTTCTTGGCAGCGTTCCCCTTCTTGTTCCATTCTCTCGTCCTCCCTGGTCTTCATTTTGGAGTGCTTGCCCTCTACCTTGCATCTGGCCCATTTTCACCTGAGGCTTTTGGGGACGACTGTAGTCAGACGGATGAGTTATAGAGGGAGGGGAATCTTGAGAACAGAACTGTTGGAGAAGAAAGAATTCTGAATGCTGGCTCCTGGTGAGAAGGATGCCCTGCTGGGAACTCCCCTAGTCCTCGAATAAAGAAACGATGCCTCAGACATAGGCGTGTACTCAGACTCATCACACCTTAGGGATGCCCTCAACCCTTACACCTTCCCATACATTGACCGCTCACCCCCAGGGTCAGGGGATAATCAGTCTTTTCAACAGTTCAGCTCCCATTAGCACAGTGGCTTCATACAAGGGGAGTTCACGGGAAACAAAGCCCACTGAATGCGTTCAGCAGTGGAGCCTCATCACACTCTAAGAAAGAGACTTTTCATTTGGTAAACATGTATTGAACACATGTTGCATGTACTGAACGCATGTATGCAAAGGAACCCAGTAGGCCAATGGAGAAAGGGTAGGGTGTAGAAACACAAAAATGTGTTCAACTCAGCTCTCCAGGACTCTGGGGGAAAGGACCACAAAGAAAATATTTATTCACGATTAGCCCATCAAAGTGACCAGATGTGGCAAATCATGCTTTTGCTCAGCATTCATCAAGCTGAATTCTCTCTCAATTTATATGGACGGAGTGTGCATTTCAGCCTCTAAGACATCGGTAATTATGAGCACCAACCCTCTAGGACATGCAGTTATCATCAATTAAGTCCAGTTCTGAGTCATTGACAGCTAGGAAAATACTGATTCCCAAACCACTGGAAGAGAGAACAGGTTGGTAAAGACTTTATGAGGAACAAGGACAGAAGCCTAAAACTGAGAGTATCAGTGGAGATGAGATTCAGGCAAATGCTTCCAAGAATGGGTAAGAGAAACGAAACTGGGAAGCCTAAAATATACTGCTGTTTTCTTTTGGGTTCATCTGCAGTTGTGTTATTTTAATACAAAGGTACATATTATGCGGGCTTCCCCAGATGGTGCCAGTGGTAAAGAATCCACTTGCAAATGCAAGAGACACGGGTTCGATCCCTGAGTCCAGAAGATCCCCTGGAGAAGGGGATAGTTACCCATTCCAGTACTCTTGCTTGGAAAATTCAAAGGACAGAGGAGCCTGATGGGCTACATACCACAGGGTCGCAGGGTCAGACATGGCTGAGTGACTGAGCACATATGTATTATGTATGCAACAAATAAAGGAACAAGAATCTACTTTGGCCAAACAGCTGTCTAACAGCCCTCCATTCTGACACTTTGTTACAGGAGCTCAGTTTGGCTTGACCCTCCTCCCATGATGCCTATCTTAAGTTGGCAATGTTTTCCTCTCAGCCTTCTCTGGGGTTTAGTGCTGGTAATGCTCATTCTTTTGTGCTTAGCTCTGTGGTCTGCTTTTGAGATTCCCGTTTGTAAGAACCTGGCTATTTCCTCCCTGTTTCTGAGCTCAGGAGGAAAATACTTTTTTTTTCTCCCCTTAGAGCCACCATCACTCCCTAACATACATGATAACAGTGTACATAAAAGTGTTTTATCCCCAGCAAAGCGATGGACAACGTCAATAGATGTGATTCGAAGTAGCTGCTCTACACGTCTCAGGTTGATTTTCAATCACAATTCCTGTTACCAGATTAAATCTGAGATAAACTGCCCTCCTTGCTTCTGGTGACAGAGCCATCCAGGCACAATGCTATTGTGACAGCTGGGAATCATCTGAAAATGAGCTTCGCTTGGAATGTCAGATGGTAATGTAAAAAACACTGGGTTCTGTTTTTGTTTTTTAATATTAGGTTTGATTCACATTCAAGAGGCACACACCCCCTGCCTGGAGAGGGGCTCAGATATGCAGGTGGTGGTGGGACATCAAACCGGAAGCACGGGGACCTGGTCACACAATAAACCTTAATGGATGCATTGAAGGGATGGCCAGCCAAGAGGGAGGCATTTGCGATTCCAGGCCAGTCTTGACGGAGAACAGCTGGTGATCGTCATAGCTGACTGACTTCAGAGGGAGCTGGCCAAGGACCCCCTTGGGTGTGCTGGCAGGAGGGCGAAGCCTTCACAGAAGTGCTGGAAGGGATCGGTGATGGCAAGGTTCCATGACAGTCCTGAGAACTTGGACGAGATTCTTAGGCACAAATGTCATATTTCCTATCTTTGTTCTCTCAGGCACCCTTTACCTCCTCATGGGTCCATCCCATTCAATGGATGTTCCCAGACACAGGAGATCTCAATGTAGACTCCGTTTATTATGCCTACTACTTCATACAAAACTGCTTTCCTAAAAAATGTTTATCACAAATTTCGTGGCTGTTTTGTAGTTGTGAAGCTGCAAAAATCCACTTTTCTGCCTGTGGCCACACTCCTGGCTTTGTAGATGGATAATCCTATTTTGGCTAAAGTACCACTTGTGCCAAAAGGTGAGGGAGGGAAGAATGGGTGCTCCTGGCTCCCTGTCTACAGGATCAAGTCCAAAGTCACCACGGCACACATTTGGGGAGGAGCCACTGAACACTTGCAGAGAGCAATTAACCTCTTCGTTGTCTAATTTCTTCCCCATCCTCGTAGATAAGCTCACGAACCAGCTTTGGTAGAACAGCATGACTTAAAATGGCACCTCTCTTCTGCATAGACAGAATTCATATTTGAGCAAGGCCCTACACCTTACTTCGACAGCCAGGGAGGGTGTGGGGTTAAGTGCAGTCGCACAGGTTCCTGTGCTGAGTGTTTGTGGTTTAATGCTCTGGAATCGCTGTCCTGAGATCTTTAATATTTTTATCTTTGAATCTGTGTTTTGTTAGTGCAGTGTGCTGGGACTTCAGTGACGCTTGAGGCTGGGGGACAGTTCACGGGGACAGGATTCTGCCTTTCCTCTGCCTCTCTAGGGTACAGCCACGAAGCCCCAGGTTCTGCCGGGCCTCCCCCTCCTTGTCCCTGCCCCTAGGACTACAGTAGCAACAGGTGGGGGTGGCCTGAGTTCTGTTACACTCTGTACCCATGGGGATTCCTGGCAAGCCACAGGCAGAACTGGAACCAGGCAAGTGTCCAGCTGTTTCTTGGGTGGGGAAGAGCAATGCTACTTCCTGCACAGGGACTGAGGTCGGCAGCAAATCCAAGGGGTTTGGATTTGCTCTCACCTATTCTCCACCTCGGCACTGGGAAGCTGCAGTCTTGGGAGTCACCTGTCCACCACGGTTTGGAACAAGAGGCTCATGAAAGAGGAGACTGACTCATTTACCCAGCCTGGGTCTCTGCATCTTCTTTCTGCACTGGGTGGTACAAATTATGTAGCCTGCTCTGACTGTGGCACTTTGATGTGTTTCTTTAAATGTAGTGGAAAAGTCAAGTCATAATAAAATGTGACATTAATATTACTTCCAAGGGTGCTGAGTGCAAGACACTAACAATTTAATAAGTTTGGGCTTCTGCAATGACCTATGTTAATGTGTGATTTCATGCTATTTTGCATGGCAAGGGAAGTTCCCCAGAATTTATTTGATTGCTAGATCAATGTGAAAATGCATTATCTGTCTGCCTTAAGCATGGTCAACCATTGACCTCTCCAATTAAGTAGACTTGAGAATGAAAATTCAGTTACAATGAACAAACGTTTCTTGAACACTTTCTATGAGCCAGGCCTTATGCCAGGCCCTGTGGGGAATATGCAAATTTGTGAGATCTGTTCCTATCTTTGGAGTGCTTGCAAGCAAGTGGGAAGAGGGAAAGATACGTATGTGGATGACTACGGTGCAATACACCATGTTACCTTGTAAGTACACAGGGAATGGGATTAGTAGAGCAGCTGGGCTATTTCTAGAAAGCCCCTCATAAGAAGATGACAGTGGTTCCTTGCTGCATGTCCATTATCCTTCTTGGGAAACAGAACCCTATTTTTTTTTTTTTTCAGAGTCTATCTCTTGGGAAAGATGAGTCTATCTCCAGCTCAGTGTTAAATCTGACCAGCTCAGCTCCTCTGCAGTGATCCCATGTCTCCTGTCAGTGACTGGGTTAGAGGTGAGCATGTGACTCAGGTCTGGCCATTGAAACAGGAAGACAAGTCAGTGGGCTGCTTCTGGAAAGGTTTCCTTGCAGTGCCGAGAGCTTTGTGGTTCTCCATGGACTTTGGAGTGGATTGAACTTTGGAGTAGACTGCCTGGTTGATGATCCTGCCACTACCACTCACTAGCTGTGTCATTTGGAAAGTTACTTAACCTTTCTCCCTCCATTTCCTCATCCGTTCAACAGGGTTAATAATAATACATACCTAATAGGAGTGTTGAGCTTTAAGCCAACTTTTTCACTCTCCTCTTTCACTTTCATCAAGAGGCTTTTTTAGTTCCTCTTCACTTTCTGCCATAAGGGTTGTGTCATCTGCATATCTGAGGTTATGGATATTTCTCCTGGCAATCTTGATTCCAGCTTGTGCTTCTTCCAGCCCAGCGTTTCTCATGATGTCCTCTGCATATAAGTTAAATAAGCAGGGTGACCATATACAGCCTGGACGTACTCCTTTTCCTATTTGGAACCAGTCTGTTGTTCCATGTCCAGTTCTAACTGTTGCTTCCAGATCTGAACATAGGTTTTTCAAGAGGCAGGTCAGGTAGTCTGGTATTCCCATCTCTTTCAGAATTTTCCACAGTTTATTGTGGTCCACATAGTCAAAGGCTTTGGCATAGTCAATAAAGCAGAAATAGATCTTTTTCTGGAAATCTCTTGCTTTTTCCATGATCCAGCGGATGTTGACAATTTGATCTCTGGTTCCTCTGCCTTTTCTAAAACCAGCTTGAACATCTGCAAGTTCACGGTTCACGTATTGCTGAAGCCTGGCTTGCAGAATTTTGAGCATTACTTTACTAGCGTGTGAGATGAGTGCAATTGTGTGGTAGATTGAGCATTCTTTGGCATTGGAATGAAAACAGACCTTTTCCAGTCCTGTGGCCACTGCTGAGTTTTCCAAATTTTCTGGCATATCGAGTACAGCACTTTCACAGCATCATCTTCTAGGATTTGAAATAGCTCAACTGGAATTCCATCACCTCCACTAGCTTTGTTGGTAGCGATGTTTTCTAAGGCCCACTTGACTTCACATGCCAGGATGTCTGGCTCTAGGTGAGTGATCACACCATTGTGATTATCTGGGTCGTGAAGCTCTTTTTTGTACAGTTCTTCTGTGTATTCTTGCCACCTCTTTTTAATATCTTCTGTTTCTGTTAGGTCCATACCTAAGATCATGGCATCTTGTCCCATCACTTTATGGCACATAGATGGGGAAACAGTGTCAGACTTTATTTTGGGGGGCTCCAAAATCACTGCAGATGGTGACTGCAGCCATGAAATTAAAAGACGCTTACTCCTTGGAAGGAAAGTTATGACCAACCTAGATAGCATATTGAAAAGCAGAGATATTACTTTGCCAATAAAGGTCCGTCTAGTCAAGGCTATGGTTTTTCCAGTGGTCATGTATGGATGTGAGAGTTGGACTGTGAAGAAAGCTGAGTGCCAAAGAATTGATGCTTTTGAACTGTGGTGTTGGAGAAGACTCTTGAGAGTCCCTTGGACTGCAGGGAGATCCAACCAGTCCATCCTAAAGGAGATCAGTCCTGGGTGTTCACTGGAGGGACTGATGCTGAAGCTGAAACTCCAATACTTTGGCCAGCTCATGTGAAGAGCTGACTCACTGGAAAAGACTCTGATGCTGGGAGGGATTGGGGGCAGGAGGAGAAGGGGACGACAGAGGATGAGATGGTTGGATGGCATCACCAACTCAATGGACATGAGTTGGAGTGAACTCTGGGAGTTGGTGATGGACAGGGAGGCCTGGCGTGCTGTGATTCATGGGGTCACAAAGAGTCGGACATGACTGAGCGACTGAACTGAACTGAATAAGAGTGCTGTTAAGGATCAAAATTAATGTTTGTAAAGCGCCTAGAACATAGTAAGTGCTACGTCAATGTTAACTACCTTTATCGCCAAGAGGAGGTACCGGAGGTGACAGCCTCTCCTTAAGACTCCGGGCACTGGTGTGTAGCTGTGGCTCCTGTCACGTCCACGGTCGCCTTCTGCCTCGAAGGGGAGTCTGACCTATGGGGGGATGGCAGGGCCAAAGGAGCGAAGAACCTCAGTTCTTGAGGAAATCTCCAAGCTACTCAGTCACCAATCCTGGAGACCCCTCTACCTCAGGACTTCTTGTTCTGTGATGATAAAGTTACTGGTTATCTTCAGTCAGGGTCTTGTGTTACTGGCAGTCAAATGCACAATTTAACCTCTACACCAACTGCTGGTGTACATCCTGGAGCTCCTTAGCCTGTGCAGCATCCAAGTCCCGCAGTTGTCTGGCTAGATGTGGGCTACCTCAGAGCAGCTCCTGACATCAGCCCCTGACCAACCTGCTGACTCCCGAGGGCTCTGGACTTGTCTTTTTTTTTTTTTTTTTTTATGTTCCAAATGTGATGCAAAACCAGATTCAACTACTGCACAGGGACCAATATGTTACCAGGTCATGAAAAAGTGGTGTGGGACATGCAGGAGGTGACGGACAACCGGAGGGTCGGGTCATCTCCTTTGTGACATGACACCGCATTGTCGCTGAAGAACACATTGAAAATAACACTGCAGAACTGAGACACGAACACGACAACTTCCAGGTGTGCCTTCAAGCACCTCCCTGAGGATGGGCTTGGTGTCTAGGCTTCAGAGTTGGGAAGATTGCAAATCTTTGGAAGAATAAAAAGTTCACCCTTTTGAAATTTCACAGAAGAGTTTAAAAGCCAGAACACATTGGGTTCATTTCTCTTCACCTTCAGGGACAAAGATGATGCTTTATTCAAAACTCCATTACGCTTCAAGTTCAAATCCCAGCCCGACCTTGTGCCCTCCTGCACTGAAGTTCTTTCCATCGATGAGAGCTGACAGGGTCAGTTTCACTCCTGATTGAAGGGTCTAAGTATAGCCCAGTCCAATCAGGCTGGCATTATTTACTTTAGCAGAGAGAGAAGTTCTACAATCCAACTTGTACTTAGCAGCAATGCTGATACAGGTGTTCCTGCCAGCCATCTACACAAGGTTTACTGATGTTCTGATCTTCTCATTCACCTTCTGAATGAGGTGGCACCTCCAAATTCAGTGCCATAGTTCATGTAAGGCTGCAGCTAGAAGTCTGAAGCCTTTGTAACCCAGAGTGAAATTACTCTGTGACAGTTTGGATTTGGCTGTGTCAAAACTCATGTGATAGCCAGCAAGCCAACCTTCAAAGATCAACACAGCTCAATCATAGATAACTGGTCCAGAAATATCTATATCAACATTATTGCCAAGATGGAAACAAGCCCATTTATAGGAGGCCTTCAATTTCCTACTTGTCTTTCCTATGTTTGATACAAACAACCTTTTTTCCAAATTGTACTCCAAAGAGATTTCCATCCCAAGAGTACTATCAGTGTTTCACTCTTGGGTGAAGGTCAGTCCACAATTACAGATCTTGTATTTGGTCTCTAGGTTGCCTGAGGCTTTCCCTGAATCAGTTTAAGTAAGCAAGGCCAGAAGTAGGAAATTCCACTCCATTCCATGATCTGGTTCTCAGATCTTTTTCGGTCATGCCAAATCCATATCCTCTGTTGAAGGCATTGTTGGTAGTCTTTAATGAAACATAGTAAGTTGGCGTGTTATACATATCTCCTACCGAAGGGCCTGTCCGCTCCACCAGGGCACTGCTGAAGATCTTCTTCAGATCACTGATCTGACCTTGTCTTAATTATAATGTGATGGCTTCATGAAGGATTAAGGCTTCCAAGGTTTCCCTAAATTCATTTTCTCTTGATATTCAGAGGAGACATGCTTTGAGGTCACTTTCAAACTTGCAAATACTGTGGTAATGTAACTTCCCCATAAAACACAGTAAATTAGTGCTTAATAAGTAATTCCCTTTGATTCTTAAGAATTCCATAGATACAGGACTGAGATAAGAAAAAGTTATTAAATCCCTCCATTAAAATAAGCTCTACGCTACATCATTTGTTTAGTGACACTAAGAGCTTACCTTTCTAAAAATAAGGTGAAAGTGTTGAAAGTGCTAGTTGCTCAGTAGTGTCCAACCCTTTGCAACCTGATGGCCTAGAGCCCACCAGGCTCCTCTGTCCATGAGATTTCCCAAGCAAAAATACTAGAGTGAGCTGCCATTTCATTCTCCAGGGGATCTTCGCAACTCAGGGATCAAAGCTGGGTCTCCTGCATTATAAGCAGATTCTTTACCATCTGAGCCACCAGGGAAGTCCCAAAATAAGGTGAAGACAATGACAATTTTTAAGCAATACCTCAGGAGAGTTACTGATTACATGGAGGTGCATCCTCTGAGTTACTAACAAAAAGACACTCCCCTCATACTGGCCTTGTAGCAGATATCAGTATCAAATTTGTGCTCCAGCAAAATTATAAATCCATAATACTACAAATCTTTAAGACTGTTCAAAGACTGGGAAATAATATCAATGTTTAGAGTCATTAAAAGTGATCGGATTTCATCTCCTGTGCTCACTTCTACAGACTCATAATGGCTTCCAAGGGTGTCAGGTTAAGAACTGTGAGGTCATAACAGGGTTCAGTGGGAAAGAGTGCGGGGATTGATTACAAATGTCTGCCTTGGGTTCAGGTGGAGGCAGCAGCATCAGCCATATTGTTTCTATAATCCAGGTTACAGTTTCTTGAAAAGCAATTAGAACATTATCAGGATTCATAAATTGTACCAGTGTTTTCTTAGGTCAGTCTCCCAAGGCAATACAAATAAAAACAAAATAAACAAATGGGCAAACTTACAAATTTTGCACAGCAAAGGAGACTATGGACAAAATGAAAAAACAACCTACATACTGGGAGAAAACATTTGCAAATTATGTGACTGACAAGGGCTTAGTTTCCAAAATATACAAACACCTCATATAATGCAACAACAACAAAACACAACCCAATCGAAAAATGGGCAGAAGACCTAAATAGACATTTCTCCAAAGAAGACATACATATGGCAAATAGGTATATGAAAAGATGCTTGACATCACTAATTGTTAGAGAAATGCAAATCAAAATTATTAATTCAATGAGATACCATATCACACCAGTTAAAATGGCCAACACTAAAAAGTCTACAAATGTGTACGGAAATACAAAAAAACCTTGAATAGCCAAAGCAATCGAGAAAGAAGAATGGAACTGGAGGAACCAACTTGCCTGACTTCAGGCTATACCACAAAGCAACAGTCATCAAGACAGTACGGTACTGGCACAAAGACAGAAATATAGATCAATGGAACGAAACAGAAAGCCCAGAGATAAATCCATGCACCTATGGATACCTAATCTTTGACAAAGGAGGCAGGAATATACCATGGAGAAAAGATAATCTCTTTAAAAAAGTGGTGCTGGGAAAACTGGTCAACCACTTGTAAAAGAATGAAACAAGAACACTTTCTAACACCATACAGAAAAATAAACTCAAAATGGATTAAAGATCTAAATGTAAGACCAGAAACTATAAAACTCCTAGAGGAAAACATAGGAAAAACACTGTCTGACGTAAATCATAGCAGGATCCTCTATGATCCACCTCCCAGAGTACTGGAAATAAAAGCAAAAATAAACAAATGGGACCTAATTACACTTAAAAGCTTTTGCACAACGAAGGAAACTATAAGTAAGGTGAAAAGATAGCCTTCAGAATGGGAGAAAATAATAGCAAACGAAGCAACTGACAAAGAATTAATCTCAAAAATATACAAGCAGCTCCTGCAGCTCAATTCCAGAAAAATAAGCAACCCAATCAAAAAGTGGGCCAAAGAACTAAACAGACATTTCTCCAAAAAAGACATACAGATGGCTAACAAACACATGAAAAGATGCTCAATATCACTCATTATCAGAGAAATGCAAATCAAAACCACAGTGAGGTACCATCTTATGCTGGTCAGAATGGCTGCTATCAAAAAGTCTAAAACAATAAATGCTGGAGAGGGTACGGAGAAAAAGGAACCCTCTTACTCTGTTGGTGGGAATGCAAACTAGTTCAGCCACTATGGAGAACAGTGTGGAGATTCCTTAAAAAACTGGAAAAAGAACTGCCATATGACCCAGCAATTCCACTGCTGGGCATACACACTGAGGAAACCAGAATTGAAAGAGACACGTGTACCCCAATGTTATCACAGCACTGTTTATAATAGCCAGGACATGGAAGCAACTTAGATGTGCATCAGCAGATGAATGGATAAGAAACCTGTGGTACATATACACAACGGAATATTACTCAGCCATTAAAAAGAATGCATTTGAATCAGTTCTAATGAAGTGGATGAAACTGGAGCCTATTATATAGAGTGAAGCAAGTCAGAAAGAAAAACACCAATACAGTATATTAATGCATATATATGGAATTGAGAAAGATGGTAACAATGACCCTATATGTGAGACAGCAAAGGAGACACAGATGTAAAGAACAGGCTTTTGAACTCTGTGGGAGAAGGCGAGGGTGGGATGATTTGAGAGATAATATTGAAACATGTATATTATCATATGTGAAACAGATCGCCATTCCAGGTTCAATGCATGAGACTGGGTGCTCAGGGCTTGTGGACTGGGATGACCCTGAGGGATGTGGTGGGGAGGGAGGTGGGAGAAAGGGTCAGGATGGGGAACACATGTGCACCCAAGGCTGATTCATGTGACTGTATGGCAAAAACCACCACAATATTGTAAAGTAATTAGCCTCCAATTAAAAAAAAAAGTCTACAAATGACAAATGCTAGAGAGGGTGTGCAGAAAAGATAACCTTCCTACACTGTTGGTGGGATGAGAAGTTGGTGCAGCCACTGTGGAAAACAGTATGAAGATTTCTCAGAAAACTAAAAATAGAATTGTCATATGGTCCAGCAATCCCACTCCTGGACATATATCCAGATAAAACTATAAGTCAAAAAGATACATGCACCCCTATGCTCACAACAGCACTGTTTATAACAACGAAGACACGGAAGCAATCTAAATGTCCATCAACAGATGAATGGATAAAGAAGATGCGGTATATGCAATGGAATACTACTCAGCCATTATAAAAGAACAAAGTAATGCCATTCACAGCAAACTGAATGCAACTAGAGATGATCACACTAAGTGAAGTAAAAAAGAAAAAAACCATAGGATATCACTAACGTGCAATCTACAATGTGACACAAATAAACCTATCTTTAAAAAAGAAACAGAATCACAAACACAGAGAACAGACTGGTAGCTGCCAAGCGGAAGAGAGAGGCGGGGAGGTTGGTATTAGCAGACGTAAGCTTTTATATAGAGAATGGATAAACAACAAGGTTCTACTGTATAGTACAGAGACCTATATTCAATATCCTGATAAGCCATAAAACACATTAAAATGTATATATGTATAACTGAATCACTTTGCTATACAGCAGAAATTAACACAGCATTGTAAATCAACTATACTTCAATAAAGTATTGATAAAAAAAGAACACTGTACTTTGAGAGAGGCGTGCTGGTGAGGGTGTGGCAGGCAGGGAAGCCTTGCAGTGATGTGAGACTGTTGGAATGGATTCAAGGGGAAGGCTAGTTCAAACTGAGTTGCCAGAAAGAGTGGAAGCACCATTTCTGATTCCATAATTCCAATTACGCTTAACTTCAGGATTAATTTCTTTCATCAATGTACATTTATTGAGCACATTCCATGTATGAGGTGTACCGTTAGGCACTGTGAAAATTAAAAAGTGAATTGGTCTCTCATCCAACCCACAAAGAAGTAGTTAATAAGAGAGAAAGACGTGTGTGTTTAGGGTATGAAGTGATAAAATGCTGCATGAAGAGCTTGAGAAGGAGGGCTGGAGATGCAGCCATGGTAGGGAGGGGTGCTTTGAGAGAGGCGTGCTGGTGAGGGTGTGGCAGGGAAGCCTTGCGGTGATGTGAGACTCTTGGAATGGATTCAAGGGGAAGGCTATCTCAAACTGTGTTGCCAGAAAGAAGGGGAAGCACCAGAGTGGAAAGCTGACAGCAGTGGGTGACCGACTGACTGACGAGAATATGGAGCTGCTCTTTATCCCAGCTTCCCTCACAGAGCAAGCAGGGTGCCTGCGGGGCTTCATCAGATGGTATGCTGACACCCATTGCTATAAGGGTTGTTCGGGTCCAGGGAAAACCTGCTCTCTGGAAAGATCATCCTTCATCGCCACTGGAAGCGTGACATAGAACAGATGTCTCCAGTAAAGGAGAGGCCTCACTGGTTTCTCACACTGTACATTGTTTATTGTAAACCTAGGAGGACTGATGCAGGTTCCATCTTTATTCTCTGAACTACACACCGAGTCATCAAATGTGGCCAATGAAAAACATTCCTGATGTAGTATTATTCTTTTATCCTGGATAAGGCAAAAATTCTGTAACACATTGCTGAGCTAGGCACTAGCTGTTGATTTACTGAAAATATTTGCAAGAATAGATTAAAACTAAAAACAGAGGATCACCCGTCACATGCTCTTTTGTCATGTCATATATAAGCATACATTATAAACATGAGGTAGCATTTTGTTCAATTTCTTTTTTAAATACTTCAAAAATCAAAGCAATGCTATTGGCTTTACTTTAAAATAAAGAAACCAGAAAAGAAAGTTATTTTTCAGCTACATGCAGAAAACTATAATAGGCCAGTCCAGGTAAAGAAGTACCAAGAAATAGATTTGTCAGTAAAATTAGGTGGCACATTTTAAAGCTAAGAAGGGAGAAAGGAATTTAAATAAATCTAACATCCTTGTAAAATTTAGAATGCATGTCCAGAACAGGAAGGATTGACTTGCATGTCAGGGGACTTCTCAGGCCTTCCCTTACTTATGGCTTGGCTTGTCACTATCATCTGTGTGTGTGTGTGTGAAGTCGCTCAGTCGTGTCCGACTCTTTGCAACCCCGTGGACTGTAGCCCACCAGGCTCCTCCGTCCATGGGATTCTCCAGGCAAGAATACTGGAGTGGGTTGCCGTTTCCTTCTCCAGGGGATCTTCCTGACTCAGGGATCGAACCCAGGTCTCCTGCGTTGCAGGCAGACGCTTTAACCTCTGAGCCACCTAAGCAAACCTAAAACACAGAAGGTGATACTGTGATACTGAGTAAGTTCCACCAGGTCCAAAGCTACAGGCAAGCTGATTGTTCACGTCCCTCCCTAGCCCCTCCTACTTCCCTGTTTCCACTCCATGCCCTTCTCTGGAGTTTTTATGGGCAGCCTTAGATCTATATTTATCTACTATATTTAGTGAGTTTGATTATGCATAGCCTAAATTCAGATCTGAGATGACGATCCAGATTTTTGTTCACTGAAAGAACTTTTTTTTTTTTTTTTAAATAGGTTTATAGCAAAGACTAAGCACTGACTTATTTCTCTCTTTTCTTGCTTTTCAATAGGCTCGTTTTGGCTCAGGACTTTGTCCTTCCTGTTCTCTTCTAGAAAGCTCTATGTGCACACCTGCCCAGGCCACTTCCTTCCGGATATTTACCCGGCCACTCTCCTGCTACCTCTTTGAAGAGGCCTTGAAGATCCCCACATAAATGACACCCACCCCCAGTCCCTGGCCTTGCCATGGTCCAACAGGTCACCCTGTCCATCTGTTTACTGATATCTCTTTTTCATTCATCTAAGTTTTGTATAATTGAAATATTTTTATAGATATAGTAAAGTTCACCCTTTCTGGTGTCCAGTTCTGTAAGTTCTGACAAACACATAAAGACACACTGCCACAACTGCAGTCAATATTTAGAAAAATCCCATCACCCTGCACAGCATTCCTACGCCCCCTTTATAGTGAACCCTCTCCCAGCCGCAGTTCTCATCTGTTTCCTGTATCTATAGGGCTTCCTTTGTCAGAATGTCACAGAAATGGGGTCACAGAGTACGTAACCTTTTGAATCTGGCTTTTTCACTTAGCATAAAGTATTTGAGACTTAACTGTATTATTACATCTGTCAGCACTCATTTCTTTTGATTGCTGAAAATGACTCCATTGTATGGATGTTATTCACTCTCCATTTGAAAAACATTCGTTTCAAATTTTTCCGTGATTATAAGTAGATACGGTAAACATTCAAATATAGTTCTCGTTTCGCTTGTGTAAATATCCAGAAGTGGGATTGCTGGGTGATATAGTAAGTGAATATTTAACTACAGAAAAAAAACTACTCAACTGTTTTTCAAAGTGGCTGTACTGTTTTGTATCCTGACCAGCAATGAGTGAGGGTTCCAGTACCCCTACATCTTCTTCAGCACTTGGTATTTTATTCCAGCCATTCTAAGAGCTGCACAAGAATGTCACAGTGGTTACAGTTTGCATTTTCCCTAATGACTAATTATGCTGAACATCTTTTCATGTACGTATTTGACATTATATCTTTTCCCTTTGGAATTAATTTTTAGAGATGGTGTGAGATATGGAAGGAAGCTTGTGTTTCTAGCACCTGACATGTAACACTGCCGTTACACACTGCAGTAGGCAAGACTTTGTGCTCAAAGTATGAGGGGATGCAGGCAAAGAAGATAGTAACTAATAATAACGGAGACAGAGCCATCCGGGTGCCCTAAATGTGGTAGCTGCACATGGCTCTTTAGGTGATGTGGGAGGGGCACCTCAGTCAGCCTCAGGCCTGGACGACTTCTCAGAAGAGAGCAAGCTTGAAAGCTCGATCAAGGTCTCAGGTTTCAATAGGAAACCTCAGGTCCCAGCTCCTCTCGGTGGGGCTTGGCAGCCCTGTACCACAGAGCTCTCTCTCCTGGTGCTCTTCTGCAGTTTCTGGGTTTGGGGTACCCATGGTGGTGGGATTACAGACTAACACTCTACTGGCAACCTCTACTTCTCCTTCACGCCACTTACGACAGTTACGATGACATCATTAATTATGCAGTTAAGTATTTAACACCCACTTCTCTCCCACCACGAGAGCTTCCTGGGGCCCAAGGCTGCACCTGCCCTGGTCATAGCCGCACTTCCACAACCCAGCACAGAGAGAGGCCCAGCCAGGTCCTGGGACAAACAGAGTGGGACCCAAAGGACGAAGGACTAGTCTCACAGTTCCTGGAAAAATTGACTAGGTTACTGGAGAGTTTTCCCTCCCAGGTGGGGTAGTTTTGTACCTTTGCTCACTTTTAGAACCAGCTGTTAGCTCTTTATTTTCAAATTACTAAAATAATTAATAGTCAAAATAAAGGTCCCCCTACCCTGTCCAAGGAAAAACACACTTTCACATTGTGTATAATGGTGGATGCTCATGCCTTAAGCAATCAATCTGTTGCTCTGGGGATGTTTATAACATGTCACTGGTGGTCAGATGGTATTGGGGATTTGCCAAAACAAAAAAAGAAATCTTTTGTCAGAAAGGTCTATTGTGCCCTAAAAATGGGTAGAATAAGAAAAAAATGGAGAGAAAGGTATTTTGAAGCTAAATTACCTATCATTCCTCCAGGTAATGCCATTCATTTTAATTCTGCTCAGTATTCACATACCACACACACACACACACACACACACCCTTGGGCTGCTTCTCGTTGATGCAATAGCAAATCGGAGCTGAACGTGGGGGAGCAGAAGGAAATAATCACTTTGGAAGATTCAACCAAGCACCTACTACGTACTGTCTCATTTAGCCCATACCTCCACTGAGGATGCTGAGGCCTAGACAGCGGGAAATGGATGGTAAAGAAACAGAATCAAGCTCTGGAATTTCCAGGGGAGTCACATTTTTAAGCACAACATTGGCTTAATTAAATACATGAGTCAGACTTGCTGCTGAGTTGGGGAAAAGGGGAACAGGTAGGGCACCGCCTCTGGCTCCACAGTCTGCCTGTCTGACAGGGTTGTGGCCATCTTCAGCACCACCAGACCTTTGACAAACCCTCACTTTGACCCTGTGGCCACTGTGTTTATGTCATCATGCAAAGCAGGGGCTGGTCAAGGCTCAGGTCTTCTCCGTATGGTTTTCTGGATCAGATTTTGTTCTTGTGTGATGAAATGGAAGTGGGACTCAGGGTTACCAGTTGACATGGTTCTTGCATTCAAAAGGTAGGTTTTTCTAAAACCCTACAAAAATTTATTTTTTTTCCAAAACACAAATGATTATGTTTGAAATGAACTACAAGTGAACATCTATTTACTCACAGAGAGAACTGGTGAGCAGAGAACAGGAAGAAAAGAAAGTGTCATTTATTGTGCACCAATTATGTGAATTACTAAGTATCTGGACATGTTATAGAAATCTTTGCAATTGTCCAGTGAAGTATGTTGTTTATCCCATTTTACAGATGAGAAAACTGAGGCCTAAGAACATTCAATAGTACTAGTAAGTAGTCAATCTGTTCTCTCTTGAGGCTAAAACCTTTGCTTTACATGGCAGGACTGTGCAAGGGGATGGGAGTAAGGATTTCTCCCTTCTCATGGAATTAGAGAGAGACCTCTATCCCTAACTGGCAATAGGTTTCAAAGAGTCATACCACGTGTGACAGCCTGCTCACAATGTACACAGTTATAGCCTCGCCTGTTTTATTTCCTTCCCTGCTTCAAGGTCAACATCTCATTTTCCCAGCATTGCCAAAGAGTTCTTGGTTTGGTTTTTTGAGTTTCCTCTTCTCTTCAAGCTTTTCAATATTATACAGACATGATGCTCTGAATTAAAGCCTTGGAAAGACATTAAAATATGGGGGGAAGTCACTTTCTAGCTAGTAGCTTTATTTGTATGCTTGACTTCATGTGTGGATTTTTAATTCATTCATATTGAACAGATACAAAGATGGGGAGTTTTTCCAGAAGCATTTGTTGTATCCAATTCATTGTGGCAAGTTCTTCATATCAGACAAAATCTGCATAGCTTAAAGAGAGTTATGCCCTGACTTACATGATCTCAAAAAACATTTCAAAAATGTACCTTAAATGGACTCATGTTTTAGGTGTTTTGGAATCACTGCTACATAAAATCATCCCATAGTGAATGAAGGTCAAAGGAGATTAAACTCTACATTTTGCAGATGAGAAAACCAATGCCAGAAGGAAAGTGACTTTGCCTGAGATCACACAGCTCATTATAGCTCAGCTAGAAGGAGAATTCACTTTGTAGGACTCTCCTGCACTCTCTGTTTTGAGATCAGATTGCTATATATTGAATTCTGTTTAATGGAACATAAAACACTCAAACTACATATCAGAATCCAAGTCTCCTTAAAGAGGGAAGAATAGATGCTTTTTCTCCTCTTAGGGAAGACAGATTATTCTAAAGCTCTTTACCTTGTCATATGGTCAATCGAGATTCACACCTATATACATAGGTGTGAAATAGATGAGGGGTTTCTTACCTAAAGAAAGGATTCTTTAAATTGAGGGTGTTCCCAGACCTGAAGCCTGTCTGGTTTACCAGCACTATGATCTGAATGTCATAGCTCTGTCTGGAAGGCAGGAAAAAACACATCATCTCACAAGGCTGGTGTCAGACAGTCACATACATTTAGGGCATCTTCTACACACGCCTACTTCATGATGGTTTTAAGAGTATGTGTTGGACATCTTATATGTGTCTACATCTGTTTAAACTTCCCTGGTGTCTCAGACAGTAAAGAATATGCCTTCAATGCAAGAGTTCAGGGTTTAATCCTGGGGTTGGTAAGATCCCCTTGAAAAGGGAATGGCTACCAACTCCAGTATTTTTGCCTGGAGAATTCCATGGACAAAGGCACCTGGTGGGCTACAATCCATGGGGTTGCAGAGTCAGACATGACTGAGTGACTAACACTCTTCATTTTCAATATTAGTAGAGGCAACTGAAGGCTCGTTTGCTTGCAAATTGTTTGTTACAAAAGTTTGATAGCTATAATTTCTTGGTTTAAATATTACAAATGTAATGGTGTTTCTGGTTGGTTAAAGTGATTAAAAAAAAAAAAAAAAGCTTTACCAATATCAATGGCAGAAATGGCTTTACATAACAGAGACTCTTTATGGGTCACCATTGATGTACCAAAACAATCCTAATCATGTAAGAATTGGTTAAGCTAGTATCCCAAACTGACAAAAAGCAGCTAACAAATATGACTGATTTAATTTAAGATACCCCAGATGAAGGCTCAAGTAATTACAAGAAGTGGCTAATAATAGCAAGGAGTATGCTATACCCTTGATGACTAATCTGAAGGGGCTGTGATTTGGGGATTTTAATTATTCATTCTTAAGAATATATGTATTTCTTTGGGTTATAAAAGTGTCACATATTCGCTGTAGAAAAATAAGGAAACATTGAAATAAAATAAAATAATCCATAATATCATTAGACAGATTCTTTCAACTAACACTGTAGAATATTTCCCTTCTGTGTATTTTTCACTCTATGTATTTATAAATGTAAATTTTTAGTAAAATGGTGCTTAAGTATTCCTTCATTTCTCTTTATTTAATGTTAGCAGTTATTCTATAATTCTTAACAATGAACTTTTCAGTGGCATAATGTGGGTATAGCACAATTTAGCAATTCTTCATTATTAAATATTTATGCTTTTAAAATAACATGTTATTACTTATGGTAACAAATATCTGGTTTTATGACAGAAATTCTTCTGTAAAAGACATTCTTATAATACATCTTTATGTGCTATCAAGGATTATAGTTTTTGGAATAAATTCTTAGAGGCAGACTCACCAGGCTAAAGCATATAAGGCATATTTAAGGTTCCCAATACCTGCTGCTAAAATGTCTTCCAGAAAGTGCACCAAATTACTTCCTCACCTACAAAGTATAAAAGTGCTAATTTCATTAGACTTTCTGCAACCTTTAATATTTAAATGTTTGGGATTAGAATATTATTATCTGAATTTGAATTTCCTTGATAACTAGGCTTCCTTTTTAAATTCCACAGGTTAGCAAAAGGACATAATTCCCTCCCTATTATTACCAATAGTGGCCTGGGTAGGTTTAAATCCAATGTCAACTCAAGGTCTAGCTTTTATTGAGGACAAACAAGAGGAAGACATATCCCAAATGGTTCCAAATTGGGCAAGGAGTACGTCAAGGATGTATATTGTCACCCTGCTTATTTAAATTATATGCAGAGTACATCACGCAAAATGCCGGCCTGGATGAGCACAAGCTGGAATCAAGATTACCAGGAAAAATATCAATAACCTTAGATACACAGATGATACCACCCTTATGCCAAAAATTGAAGAACTAAAGAGCCTCCAGATGAAAGTGAAAGAGGAGAGTGAAAAGTTGGCTTAAAACTCAACATTAAAAAACTAAGATCATGGCATCCAGTCCCATCACTTCATGGCAAATAGATGGGGAAACAATGGAAACAGTGACAGACTTTATTTTGGGGGGTTCCAAAATCACTGCAGATGGTGACTGCAGCAATGAAATTAAAAGACACTTGTTCCCTGGAAGCAAAGCTATGACCAACCTAGACAGCTTATTAAAAAGCAGAGGTGTTACTTTGCCGACAAAAGTCTGTCTAGTCAAAGCTATGGCTTTTCCAGTAGTCATGAATGGATGTGAGAGTTGGACCATAAAGAAAGTTGAGCACCGAAGAATAGATGCTTTTGAACTGTGGTGTTGGAGAAGACTCTTAAGAGCCCTTTGGCCTGTAAGGCGATCAAACCAGTCAATCCTAAAGGAAATCAGTCCTGAATATTCATTGGAAGGACTGATGCTAAACTGAAACTCCAATACTTTGGCCACCTGATGCAAAGAACTGACTCATTGGAAAAGACCCTGATGCTGGTGGAAAGACTGAAGGCAGGAGTAGAAGGGGATGACAGAGGATGAGAAGGTTGCATGTCCACCGACTCGATGGACATGAATTTGAGCAAGCTCCAGGAGTTGGTGATGGACAGGGAAGCCTGGCGTGCTGCAGTCCATGGGGTTGCAAAGAGACACAACTGAGTGACTGAAATGAACTGATAACTAGAGATTAAAAGAAAAAAAAAAATAATGTCCTTTGAGGGCTTGAAGGGGGCTCCATAGTAAAGAATCCACCTCCTGGCTACAATCCATGAAATAGTAAGAGAGTCAGACACGACTTAGCAACTCAATAACAATAACAATGTCCTTTCCTATTTCAACTCATGTAACTGACTTGGAATTCCCTTTTTTTGTTTTAAAATGTTTCTTCCTGACACTCACATCCTGCAGTGCACTTCATTTGTGATGCTTCAGGGTAGATTTGAAGAGAACCAGACGTTAAGACAGTGAGCTCTTTGGGAACAAGGTTTATAAAGCAGTCAATAATGGATAATTTTCTAAGATTGCATCTACAGGGCCCTAAATAACTATTCACTGTTTTGAATCAGTTATTTGCCAATGTACATTAAAAGAAAATGCAACCTAATTCCTTGCCAGAGTTACTCATTTAAAATCTTATGTGGTAAACTTCCAAACTCGTTCTATGAGGCCACCATCACCCTAATACCAAAACCTGACAAAGATGCTACAAAAAAAGAAAACTACAGGCCAATATCATTGATGAACATAGATGCAAAAATCCTCAACAAAATTCTAGCAATCAGAATCCAACAGCACATTAAAAAGATCATACACCATGACCAAGTGGGCTTTATCCCAGGGATGCAAGGATTCTTCAATATCCGCAAATCAATCAATGTGATTCACCACATTAACAAATTGAAAAATAAAAGCCATATGATTATCTCAATAGATGCAGAGAAGGCCTTTGACAAAATTCAACATCCATTTATGATAAAAACTCTCCAGAAAGCAGGAATAGAAGGAACATACCTCAACATAATAAAAGCTATATATGACAAACCCACAGCAAACATTATCCTCAATGGTGAAAAATTGAAAGCATTTCCCCTAAAGTCAGGAACAAGACAAGGGTGCCCACTCTCACCGCTACTATTCAACATAGTTCTGGAAGTTCTGGCCACAGCAATCAGAGCAGAAAAAGAAATAAAAGGAATCCACATTGGAAAAGAAGAAGTAAAACTCTCACTGTTTGCAGATGACATGATCCTCTACATAGAAAACCCTAAAGACTCCACCAGAAAATTACTAGAGCTAATCAACGAATATAGTCAAGTTGCAGGATATAAAATCAACACACAGAAATCCCTTGCATTCCTTTACACTAATAATGAGAAAGTAGAAAAAGAAATTAAGGAAACAATTCCATTCACCATTGCAACGAAAAGAATAAAATACCTAGGAATATATCTACCTAAAGAAACTAAAGACCTATATATAGAAAACTATAAAACACTGATGAAAGAAATCAAAGAGGACACTAATAGATGGAGAAATATACCATGTTCATGGATCGGAAGAATTAATATTGTGAAAATGAGTATACTACCCAAAGCAATCTACAAATTCAATGCAATCCCTATCAAACTACCAGCGGTATTTTTCACAGAACTAGAACAAATAATTTCAAGATTTATATGGAAATACAAAAAACCTCGAATAGCCAAAGCAATCTTGAGAAAGAAGAATGGAGCTGGAGGAATCAACTTGCCTGACTTCAAGCTCTACTACAAAGCCACAGTCATCAAGACAGTATGGTACTGGCACAAAGACAGAAATATAGATCAATGGAACAAAATAGAAAGCCCAGAGATAAACCCACACACCTATGGACACCTTATCTTTGATAAAGGAGGCAAAAATATACAATGGAGTAAAGACAATCTCTTTAACAAGTGGTGCTGGGAAAATTGGTCAACAACTTGTAAAAGAATGAAACTAGATCACTTTCTAACACCACACACAAAAGTAAACTCAAAATGGATTAAAGATCTAAATGTAAGACCAGAAACTATAAAACTCCTCGAGGAGAACATAGGCAAAACACTCTCCGACATAAATCACAGCAGGATCCTCTATGATCCACCCCCCAGAATTCTGGAAATTAAAGCAAAAATAAACAAATGGGATCTAATCAAAATTAAAAGCTTCTGCACAACAAAGGAAAATATAAGCAAAGTGAAAAGACAGCCTTCTGAATGGGAGAAAATAATAGCAAATGAAGCAACTGACAAACAACTAATCTCAAAAATATACAAGCAACTTATGCAGCTCAATTCCAGAAAAATAAATGACCCAATCAAAAAATGGGCCAAAGACCTAAATAGACATTTCTCCAAAGAAGACATACGGATGGCTAACAAACACATGAAAAGATGCTCAACATCACTCATTATCAGAGAAATGCAAATCAAAACCACAATGAGGTACCACTTCACACCAGTCAGAATGGCTGCGATCCAGAAGTCTGCAAGCAATAAATGCTGGAGAGGGTGTGGAGAAAAGGGAACCCTTTTACATTGTTGGTGGGAATGCAAACTAGTACAGCCACTATGGAGAACAGTGTGGAGATTCCTTAAAAAATTGCAAATAGAATTGCCTTATGACCCAGCAATCCCACTGCTGGGCATACACACCGAGGAAACCAGAATAGAAAGAGACACATGTACCCCAATGTTCATCGCAGCACTGTTTATAATAGCCAGAACATGGAAACAACCTAGATGTCCATCAGCAGATGAATGGATAAGAAAGCTGTGGTACATATACACAATGGAGTATTACTCAGCCATTAAAAAGAATACATTTGAATCAGTTCTAAGGAGATGGATGGAACTGGAGCCGATTATACAGAGTGAAGTAAGCCAGAAAGAAAAACACCAATACAGTATACTAACGCATATATATGGAATTTAGAAAGATGGGGATGATGACCCTGTATGCGAGACAACAAAAGAGACTCAGATCTATAGAGAGAACTTTTGGACTCTGGGGGAGAGAGAGAGGGAGAGGGTGGGATGAGATGGGAGAATGGCATTGCAACATGTATACTATCAAGTAAGAAACGAATCGCCAGTCGATGTCCGATGCAGGATGCAGGATGCTTGGGACTGGTGCAAGGAGCGGACCCAGAGGGACGGTATGGGGTGGGAGGTGGGAGGGGATTCATGTTTGGGAATGCTTGTACACTCGTGGTGAATTCATGTCAATGTTTGGCAAAACCAATACAGTAATGTAAAGTAAACTAAAGTTAAAATAAAAATTTAAAAAAAATAAAAAAAAATAAAATAAAATCTTATGTGGCCAGGGAATTCCCTGGTGGTCCAGTGGTTGTGCCTTCCAATGCAGCAGGGCGCATCAGTTCGATTCCTGGTCAGTTCAGTTCAGTCACTCAGTCGTGTCCAACTCTTTGCGACCCCATGAACTGCAGCACGCCAGGCCTCCCTGTCCATCACCAACTTCTGGAGTTCTTTCAGACCCACGCCCATCGAGTCAGTGATGCCATCCAGCCATCTCATCCTCTGTCATCCCCTTCTCCTCCTGCCCCCAATCCCTCCCAGCATCAAAGTCTTTTCCAATGAGTCAACTCTTTGCATGAGGTGGCCAAAGGGAGCTAGATCTCACATGCCTTGTGGCCAAAAAAAACCCAAAACATAAAACAGAAGTAATAGTGTAACAAATTTAATAAAGACTTTAACAAAGGTCTATACCAAAATATACCTTAAAAAAAAATTTTTTAACTAAAAAAAAAAATCTTATAGGGCCAGAGGAGGTGACTAAGTGGTAACATACTTTAGTTTAAGAATTGAATACCAAACCATTGCTTTATATATGAAGATTTCTTTTGTAATATTTAAGAACATTTTGGAAACCCGGGACTAACACAAGCAATCATGTTCTTAATACAGAAATAATTCCTGATCGTTCATCTTAAGAGAAGACAGAAGGTACAGTAGTGGGATGGGTTCAGTGGTGACCATTAAGGAAGAATGGGATGGAGAACAGAAGAGGCAGGAAGCTTGGGGACCAAATGGCCCAAGTCACCATACTGAGAGATAAAGGAGGGAATGAGAACCTCAGCAAATGCAAACTCTAGACCAGTGTTCTTCAAAGGGGTTGGAACATGCCGCAGAAAGGATGTGGGATGGTACCTCATGGTGTGGAAGAAAATACTAAACTGTTATTTTCAATTTTTTTCAGTTACTTGTTATAGTGGATTGAATTGTGTCCTACCAACATGTATGCTCAAGTCCTAAAACCCGGTATCTGTGCCTATGATTGTATCTGGATAGAAGATCTTTGCACACGTGATGAAGTTTACATGAAGTCATACTGGATTAAGTGAAAGTCACTCAGTCGTGTCCAACTCTTTGTGACCCCATGGACTATACAATCCATGGAATTCTCTAGCCCAGAATACTAGAATGGGTAGGTATCCTTTCCCTTCTCCAGGGGATCTTCCCAACTCAAGGAACAAACCCAGGTCTCTCATACTGCAGGCAGATTCCCTACCAGCTGAGCCACAGGGGAAGCCCATACTGGATTAAGATGAGCCCCAAATCCAATGACCAGTTCCTTATAAGAAGAGAGGACACATAGAGACACAGCCAGGAATGAAAGTCAGCTGAAGACAGTGGCAGAGACTGGAGTTATGCAGCTACAAGGAAGACCAAGGATTTTCAGGCACCATCAGAAGCTGAAAGACCCAAGTTTCTTCCTTGGAACCTTCAGAGGAAACGTGGTCCTGCTGATGCCCTGATTGTAACATCTAGCCTCTGGAATTGTTAGAGAATACATTTTTGTTGTTTTAAGCATCTGGTTGGTAGTAATTTGTTACAGCAGCCCTAGGAGACTAGTGTAGTTTATCAAATATATATTGAACACAAGTGGACTGAGTAGGTAAATGCTGGATTCTAATCACCAGCTTAGAGTTAAGACATCTGTTAGTTCACCTAAGTTCCTCAGGCTTGGCTAAGGGGGGGTTGGTTTAGCAAGACTGTGATTACATCTTAAACCAAGTGCTACAATGATACTGAGTAAATACCAGCCATGAGACTGTTAGACAGCATCATAGACTCAATGGATGCAAATTTGAGCAAACTTGGGGAGACAGTGAAAGACAGAGGAGCCTGGTGTGCTACAGTCCATGGGTTGGGCACGAACAATCACAAAGAGTTGAACACAACTTAGCAACTGAACAACGGCAACAACCAGCCGTGTGATGGACACATGGGTCAGAGTTTGAATAATCTGAGTAAGAGTGTAGAACATGGAAATGTCACTTAAAGCTGCCCATCACATATCATTATCTCACTGCACCTGAGCGTGCACAACAGTTTCCCCCTGTAATTCCTTCTGCCGCAGCTGTCCAAATACACAGAGAGTGAGAGGATTTGTCTTAGCTGGAGTCCAAGGTGGAGAAGCTTAATGCTAGGCACTTGAAGGTTCCAAAGCATTAATCCTCTGGTCAGTATGTCTTCCAGTTTTATAAACCAAAAAGCTCATCCAACTCTCTGGAAACCACCTTCTCTGGCAGCATACCTGGGTAGTGCAGACCTCTGCTAGGGATCCAAAAATTTTAAACTATGTTTTAAAACATTATGGCACAGGATAAGCAGCTGAGCTGGATCTAACATTAAGTCATATTTATTTTTTCAATTCATGTTTTTAGTTTTATTTTTGTATGTCTTAGAAAATGCACACTATATGAATTTCTATATGTGTATATACACGTGTCTATGCATGTGTGTATATATAGTATATATACATATATACATCCATATAGACCTATCTATATATCTATCTGGAGCATTTTATTTTGTATTTTCTATTATTACTGTAGTACAGCCATACAATTAAAAGAGAAATATTAATCTACGTGGAGCACACATAAAGAAAGTGATTTTACTCAAACGTGCACATATCCAATAACACTGGAGACCATTTCTGTGAACTTTAGGGATATAAATTTCATAAAGTTCATAAAAAAGAAATGTTCTCTTTTACTGTCCAGAGCAATAAAATGAAAGACAGCTCAAGAATGATATGAGGCTGTCAGAAATAAAATGCTACCAGTACAATCAGAAATGTTGCTGGCAGGGAAGAAAAGGGCAGTCACTGTCACACCGGTGTGGTCGCACAGGGAGTTCTCCCAGGAGGTCAGAGTTTAAAAGAATATTTGACGATAAGGGAGGGGGAGATCCTCTCTGAGGCAGAACAAAAAGGTAGCCCCTTTCTGAAAAAATAGCCTGAAAACCTTGACATTAAGGAAGTGCCGAGGTTTGTAGAAAATAACAAGGAAAACAATTTTAAGACCAAAAAAAAATCTGATGAGATACAGTAGGAGTAAGAAAGTAAGTAGGAGAAGAGGAAATGGAACTGAGGTTTACTGTGGACCCACTGTGTGCTAATTATTATACTGCTTTCTCCCTTAGTATCTGCAAAAGCCTAGTGAGACAGTTATCATAAAATCTACTTTATAGATGATGAGGTGAGGAAACTGGGGTGCTAGGGAGATTGATTAAATTGCCCGAGATCACTCAGGTACAAACTAGGATGTAGAAAAGACTGGACAGAACCAGGGCACATCCAGACTCCAGAACCTAGTCTCTCCCACTACACAATGGCACTGGTCTAATAGGAGGAAGAACTTCCTCCCTTCTTCCTCCTGCAAAGCACTGCATGCCCATGACATCTCAGCACCTTCTTTCAGTGGTGCCGGACTACGTTGCTAATAAGAGAGGAATCAGCTATGACTCTGTGATTCTGGGAGTCATTCCACACCACTGCTGAATCTCTGGAATGTATTAGGTGAGGATGGACACCACAGAATAAGACTCGGAAGTTCACATACAGGCAAATAACAGCAATATAACCATGCTGTCATAATAAAGCTGTGGAGGGCTGTAGGCGCCCTGGAAGTCAGGAGGCAGTGGAGATGGTTTGCTTTCTTCTTGGCTATTAGGGGAATGAAGGAGAGGAGGGTAGAAAAATATGACCGATTAGGAGGAAACCCAAGATATGTTAGAAAAAAGGAGTGGAGGAATAAGATGACTTAAATTCAGTCACCTAATTATACCCTGGTGGCTCAGAGGTTAAAGCTCTGCCTCCAATGCGGAAGACCCGGGTTCGATCCCTGGGTTGGGAAGATTCCCCGGAGAAGGAAATAGTAACCCACTCTAGTATCTTGCCTGGAGAATCCCATGGACGGAGAAGCCTGGTGGGCTACAGTCCACAGGGTTGCAAAGAGTCGGACAAAACTGAGCGACTTCACTTCACTTCAATTATACCTTAGGGTACCTTAAAATATTTGAAAATAAATGGATGTTATTCTGGTTTGCACAAAGCAGAAAAGGTAAAGTCCAAAGCTCCAGGCAGATGCTGGTTACTGCTCCTTAGCACTAAAGAACCAGTCATTAAACAGGTGGTGTATAAGGGTTTAGGTAGAAAGTGGTCCCTTCAAGGAAGAACAAAGCATGAAATATCTCCCACTTTTTCTCCTAGAAAGCTTTGGGATGCCATCCCAAAAAAACAGAATAGAGAGACGCTCCAAACTACAGAGCACATTTTCTGTAAAATTGGTAGAAAGATGTTATCTGCCATTTCCAAGTTAGGTGTAAGGGCTGCCGAAGCAATTGAGATTAGTTATAAGCCACATGGGAAAAAGTACAGACGTGCAAAGAGGGGCAAGACAGCCCAGGGCCAGTATGCCTCAGAAAGTGCTCACACCACTACACTACCTGAAGATAAGGAACACTTTCTGACATGCAAAAGTTTTATCCCTTGTACCCTGATGTGCAGGAATTGGAGTAAGTAATGCTGCTGCTGCTGCTAAGTCACTTCAGTTGTGTCCGACTCTGTGCGACCCCATAGACAGCAGCCCACCAGGCTCCTCCGTCCCTGGGATTCTCCAGGCAAGAATACTGGAGTGGGTTCCTGGACAGAACTTCTCCTGGAACTGGGACATACAGAATTACCCAAAGAATCACATGAGCAGCCATGTTTGCAGGAAGCAGTCTGACTCTGTGGCAGCACAGGAGAGAGAGTATGAGCTCAGGAAAAACAGCATGAAGTCTATCACATCTCTCTCCTCCACAGGAACTTCTTTCTTGTAAATTACTGTTCCAAAAAGCCCCACGAATTAGACAATGAACAACCATAATATTAGTACAAAGATATTATTTTTTTAAAAGTAGAAAAAACAGCAAATTTGACTAACAGCTGAAAACCACACATTAGGTAAGGCACAGAAAAGAAGAAAGAATGTGAAGTCGCTCAGTCAAGTTCAACCCTTTGCAACCTCGTGGACTGTAGCCTACCAGGCTTCTCCATCCATGGGATTTTCCAGGCAAGAATACTGGAGTGGGTTGTCATTCCCTTCTCCAGGGGATCTTCCTGATCCAGGGACTGAACCCAGGTCTCCTACATTGCAGGCAGATGCTTTACCCTCTGAGCCACCAGGGAAGCCCGCAGGTAAGGCACAAATACAGCAAATATTTTGTTACATTTTTTCCAAACTGCAATGAAACTCTTACCTCTGTGAAGGAAGTAATAATGTTTATGAAGGAAGACCACGATGTAGAAATACAATAACTCAAGGAAGAGGAAGAGAAAGATCTCAATGTTCCGATATGGAAATTATTTGAGATGCATTGTTAAGTGAGAATATTAAGATGTAGAAAACAGATACAGAATGTTATTGTTTACTTATAAAAGCAGAGGAAACATATCCCTACAAATACAGTATTTTCTAACTGTATATCCAAATGAAACTCTTAAGAGGTATGCAAGGAACAGTTAACAGTGTCTACACAATGGAGGAGAGGAAGGAATGAATGGGGTGTGGCACTGGGATGAACACTTTTCACTGTAAGCCTTTTTATACATTTTTACTGTGAACAGCATAACTATATTATTAAAAATTGAATATCCCCTTAAGGAGATAGAAAGTTATAATTGGAGATATAACAGTTTTATAAAGAACAGTAACAAAAACAAAAACGTTAGTTGCTTAGTCATGTCTGACTCTTTGCAACCTATGGACTGGAGCCCTCCAGGCTCCTCTGTCCACAGGATTCTCTGGGCAAGAATACTGGAGTGGGTTGACATTTCCTTCTCCAGGGGATCTTCCCGATCCACAGATCGAACCTGGGTCTCCTGCACTGCAGGCAGATTCTTTACCGAATGAGCCACCAGGGAAACTCTAAAAGAACAGTAATAGCTAGCCCAATTAGTTTCATTTCTCTTTTTGGCAGTGTTATTCGACTGGGCTATGAGGGTGAAACCAGGGGTTAAACTCAAGTGGATCACGTTCAATAAAGGCTGGTCCATAGTTCCTCTGGCCTGCATGGAGGAACGTAGGCAGGATATGACGACAGGTGGAGGGTTTTGAGCTACTTCCACATCACATCAGGTCCAAAGGGTATAGACAGGGCTATGCACATTTTGAAGGAACATTTACACTTTGGGCCTCTTTCTGCTGAATAATTTTTAAATAAATATTTGCCTATTAAATTTGCAAATGATAAAAATTGGTAGGCATCCCTAACGTGCTACACAAAAGAATGTTTAAAAGTAAGTAAAAGAAGCCACTGGCTTTAGTAAGGATCTACAGACAGCACGATGAATGCATGAGTGGAATAAACAGACAGCATGATAAATGCATGAAGTGGAATAAACACAAAAACTTGAACTGAAGCTGACAAAAATCAGCTGTGTACTAGGAGAAAAGACTCAAATGTAGATTGTATAAAAATAGGCTTTTGGCTTTGAATTATACAAACACTCAAGTAAAGTGGCCCTCAACCTACACTTTGATTATATTATTATTAGAATGGTACTCAAGACAGCAGTGGTCACTACTGCTTTGTACTCAGCACGTATCAGAAGATGTATGCTGTCCTGTTATTTTAAAGGGGACACTGAAAACCTGGCTATTTCCAGAGAGGACCTAAAGTTTTAAACTAGTTCAAAATCACCCTTAAAGAGGGGAGGAGCTGAGCATATTAGCCTGAGAACAGGGAGACTAGGAGAATATTTTCTAAGACTCTCCTAATACTTGAACAACTGCCACTTGGAGATTGGAACAGATCTATTTCTTTTGAATTCAGAAGCACAACTAAGATTAATGAGTTGAATATACAGGAAGTAGATAAAGGATCCATATCAAGAGTGATTTTTTAATAATTAAGAGATGTCTAAAGTAGAAGAAAGTAGTGAATAGCCCATGACTATATGAAAAGTTACTTAACTTTATTAGTGATTAAGGGCTTCCCTGGTGGCTCAGATAGTAAAGAATGTGCCCACAATGCAGGAGACCCAGGTTTGATCCCTGGGTCAGAAGATCCCCTGGAGAAGGAAATGGCAACCCACTCCAGTCTTCTTGCTTGGAGAATTCCATGGACAGAGAAGTCTGGTGCATTACAGTCTATGGAGTCTCAAAGAGTTGGACACGACTGAGCTACTGACACTATTAGTGACTAAAGAACTATAAATCAACTATAACCAGATGCAACTTTAAACACTTATTTTAGAGTCTACCAGATTTGAGAAAGCATAGAGACTGGTAACATCCAGTCTTAGGAAAAATATGGAGAAAAGAGCCTGCTTGTCTATGGCTGGTATGAGTGGAAACTGGTGCTGCTACTGAAAAAGTTAGGATATAGCAGACTGTAACATGTGTGTACCCTCTGACCCAGCATTTCTATTTTTAGGCATCTCACTTAGAAATATTCACGTCACTGTGCAAGCTCTATGTTCAAGTGTATTTAGTGTAAAATTTTTTGCAATGGCAAAAAAATAAAAATAATTGGAAGCAATCTAAATGTCAGTGGATCAGGGATTTTTTAAAAGACATGATGGTATATCCATGTCCTTGACTGTCATTCACCCACGAAAAGAACAAAGCATATCTATCTGTACAGATTCAGGACTTACTAATAACAGAAAACGTTAGTTGTAGACTGTTGTTAGTATAACCTTCGTATAAAACAATAGCAACTCCACAATGATATTATTTGTTGGTCCAGGCACAGAAAATCACTTGGAAGGATATGGAGCAAGCAAGCATATCTGAGAAATGGGGTGAGGGGTGGGTGTGTGGCTTGACCCCAGACACTTGTGAAGTTTTCAATTTATATGTGAGCATGTTTAGGTTTTATAATGAAATAAAGACTTTAAAAATGGAAAAGCTGACTGGTGAGGTGGAATGTTTAAGCACAGGCCCAAGGAAGCGGGATATGGGTGGAGGTAGAGAGGGAAGAAAGTTGGGTAAAATGACCTCTGCTGCTGCTGCTAAGTCGCTTCAGTCGTGTCCGACTCTGTGCGACCCCATGGACTGCAGCCTACCAGGCTCCTCCGTCCATGGGATTTTCCAGGCAAGAGAGCTGGAGTGGGTTGCCATTGCCTTCTCCGGAAATGACCTCAGAAATGACCTCTGAAATGACCTCTGAATACCATTAATATCCTGAGATATAATATTCAAGTGTCCTTGAACCACACACCTCTAGGCCCTTCTCTGCTAACTCACACAGGAGAAGCTCCCTCAAGATGAAAGAAAACAGATCATTCTAAAAATGAGCCAAGTTGAAGTAATCACTGCTAAGACCTCGTGTGCCCATCACAGAGGGGAGCAGTGTCCTGCTTGGCACACCGCATGTGCCCCTGCAGTTCTCTCCCCACTGCAGTACAGATGGACTTCCCAGCACTAAACTTTGGGATGTTTGGCCAGACAGATGCAAATAAAGCCAGGAAGCTGCCGTGGGCCTTAAAGCATCAAGAGCTCAAGCTTTTGCCAGTGTCCCCACAGGTTGATGGGTTTGCTGCCTGGCTGCGTAGTCAGGAGTGGAACACTGCCTTTGACTTATCCTAAGCTCCCTCTCCTGGCTGTGCTCAGTGCAAGGTGATGTGTGCCCTGCAGGCTTTGAAGCCGGGGGCACCTTTGCCAGCTCAGCCAGGCCTTGGTAAAGCCTGTTGGCCACTTCCACTTCCGAGGTCTTGGGGGCCCACCGGCTTCCCAGAGGCCCAGTAACCAGAGGCAGGGTTGAGTCGATACTCTCTTGCTTACTGCTCACTGGTGACACACAGCACTCTCCCCGAGAGGGTCTCTCCTTCCGTGGCCGAAAGAGGAGTCTGAGGAAGACACTGCACCTGATGCCAGTGAGCCAGAGGCGCAGTGGGGGCTGCTGACAGCCAATCCGCTACCCTGAGGGGCAAGGAAAGAATTAAAGCCAATGAGGCTTCAGGCTCAGAACTGGGGACTAGTAGTCCACTGTTTATTGACTCGTGGAACACTTTAAAAATAAGGATAGCTCAATTTACTGAGCAGTTACTATGTGCTGAGTATTGTCCCAGGACCGTTAGGAATATTAGCCCATTAAATCTATACAGCAACCTTATGGAGTTAGGCCAGGCTTCAAATCCAGGGACTTGGTCACTCTATAAATCTGTATGGCTGTATCAAAGTTCATTAGAAGCCCAATAACAACAAAGTGTGGGGAATTGATTTCTTGGAAAAGTCTGGCAGGGCGGAAAGTCTGGAGTGTGGCCTTTTACTATCTGATGCCAAGCCGTTCAGGGGTCCTGATGGGCTTCTGGAAGCAAGAAAATCTATTGGGGCAGATGGCCTCTACTATCTTTCCAGCCCCAATGTGTGTGTCTGTGTATCTGTATGTGTCGTGTGTGTGTGTGTGTCTATGTGTGTGTCTGTGTGCCTATATGTGTGCCCATGTGTCTGTGTGTGTCAGTGTGTCTATGTATGTGTCTGTGTGCCTATGTGTGTGTATCTGTATGTGTCTGTGTGTGCTGGTGTGTCTGTGTGTGTGTCTGTGTAAGTTGAGTTGCTTCATTTCATATGAAGGAGGACATCCTGCTGATGCTCTGAACGCAAGGTCACCTGTCCTGGGATTCGGCAGGGGCTGTGGGCTGGCAGGGAATCAGGCGCACACTGAGCATGGAGTACATCCCTAGAGGGGACATTCTGAATTGAAGATGTGGGGCGGGGGAACTTTATATAGTCTAAATGCTAAGTGAAATGAACCACCTTTATATCAAAATACATACTCAGCTATATTATAAGGTAGAATGCAAATGGAGAAGCTTTTTAAAATAAAGCCTTTAACTTCAAAGAGATTTCCCCCATGAAGCAGGCCGCTTCAAGCTTATCTCCCTCACCCTTGCAGGAACAAATTCCTTTACTTGGGATGTGAGTGTGGGGAAGTCTCAGAAGTAGATGCACAGATGCCTTGAACATGCATGCTGTGTGGGATAGGAATCACTCACAGACAGTGTCCTTTCTCTCTGACTGTCAGTCCAGACAAGGCTTCTAGGGATCCCCTCCTCCTGAGCCGCACAAGCCCCCTGAGCTGTATCACAGGCCCACGAGCACTTCTTTCTCAGCAGGTGCCATGGGGAGCCTGGATGCTTTCATAAGAAGTGGAGGAGGGTGTACTCTTAGTTTGCCTTCTGCCAGGTCACATGACTCAGATCAGCCCTCACTGCTGGTGGGATATATGGAGAAGTGTGGGAAGAGAGCAGAGACTCGGGGGTCGCGGAGTGGCACAGCCCTTAAGAGAATACCAAACACCGACAGTCAGCTGGTAGGTGGTCCCTCCCCTCTTCCCCCACAACTTTCAAGCCTTTCCAGTAGGAGAGAAAGGGGTACACAGAGCAGGAAGTTACCAATGGTGCGATTAGCATTGTTAGCACCTGCCTGCCTGATCATTAAAAAATAATTCTAGACTGTGAAACCGAAAGCTGTAACCTACATGGGGAAACTCTTGTGAGGTATTACTCAGACACAAGAGGCTCTACAACCAGGGATGAGGGAAATGAAGACAGGGGCTTGGTCATCAACACCCCCCTTCCCCACCAACACCCATCTATTCTGGAAAAGAACAAGTTGGCTGACAAAGTACAGACCGTATCTCACCCCTCCAAATCCCAACCCAACTGGCTTAAGAGATTTTATTACAGATTTTATTTTAGCCAGAGTTGATATGTCTACCACAGAAAACTGTCTTATCTTTATTTCACTCTAAAAACTAAAAGTAACATTAACATCAGTGTTTATTTTCTGGAAACCCGGAGAAACAAATACTACTGTTTGAACCTAGTTCTTTAAAATTCTAAAGTTACAATGACAAATAGTAGAGGATGATGTGGAAAGGCACAGACAAAGAAGGGGAATGATACCTACTGAGAGCCAACAAAGGCTATGTCAAACCAGAAGGCCAGGCTGCGCCATTTGAAACACAAAGGGAATTTCTATTCAGCAAGGAAATAAAAAAGAGAGAGAACAAAGAAACACTTGGAATTATTTTTCTGTTGACAGACATACTGGATACATTTGTGAGATCGGTGGGAACATTCACAGAACATTTTCTTTCTCTCTGAAGCAGTCTTGCTTTGGCAGCAAGACTCTCTCGGTGGGTGATTAATGCTTGAGTGAGGCTGCACATTTGAGAATGTTGCTTCTTGATGAAACTCTACAAGGACCAGCCCACTGTGCTACAGTGATCCAGAACTCCACAGGGAGAGTACAGCATTCAGAAAGGGGGCTGACTACTGAACAGGAGGA
The DNA here is from genome assembly GCA_006410935.1 of Redunca redunca. Classification (NCBI taxonomy): domain Eukaryota; kingdom Metazoa; phylum Chordata; class Mammalia; order Artiodactyla; family Bovidae; genus Redunca; species Redunca redunca. The sequence goes on from SJYQ01001040.1 coordinate 233,433, forward strand.
TGACTCAGGACACAGGTGACAGCCATCCTTCCAGAAACCAAAACGTGGGCTGTGGCACCTCCCCTAGGCAGCAGTTCAGAAGGGAAAGGCTACTCAGACCCTTAAAGGATGAAATGGACCACAAGGGTGAAGATGAAGCTCCGAAGGTCACTGTCACAGTTCATTTCTTTTTCAGGGAGGCAATATAACTTCTCACCATGCTACTGCAAAACTCGGGCAGAAGTGGCCATGGCTGATGCCAAATATAGAGTAAGCAGGAATAGAAAGAATGTTGAAAAAGACATAACAAAATATAGATGCTGGACCTGTTTTCGCCATGGAGCTTTGGAAAGTCATTTAAATTCTCTGGGCCTCAGTTTCCTCTTTTGCTTCGTGCTTGTGCTCAGTCATGTCTGACTCTTGGTGACACCACGGACGGTAGCATGGGCTCCTCTGACCATGGGACTATCCCGGCAAGAATACCGGAGTGGGCTACCATTTCCTACCCCAGGGGATCTTCCCGACCCAAGGATCCAATCCGCATCTCCTGCATTGGCAGGCAGGTTCTTTTACCATTAAGCTACCTGGAAAGCTCCTTCTGAGTGGCGAAATCTCTTTTCCCTCTCAACGTTCTTGTGCAGGTCAAGTGGGAAAAAATGTATATGAAAGTGCTTTGTAAATTTGAAAGTATTTCACAATTAAAAGACTATATTACTGGTCCATTTCTGGAGCTGTACCCTCCAAGGAGATACGTTTTAGTGAATGCTCTAGAGACTGACAAAGGAAAATCTTATTTTTAAGATTATTTGTATTTATGGTACCACCAAAGGCCTAACTTCTTCCATTCTGCAGTAGTCAGAACATGTCTCGAGTTTTCCATATTTGTCACACTGAATTTGTTGGTATTGCATTACAATTATTCCACCCCCTAAATGGACCATGAGCTTCTCAAGGAGAAACTTAAGTGACTTAACGTACCTTTGCAGGCACCAGTTCGGTACCTGGCACAAAGGAGAACTGCAATCAACACTCACTGAATCTGCACAAATGACATCTCAGAAAAGCCAACATAATACACTTTTCAAAAAATACCCTCCGGAGGCAGACAAGAGCGGCAAATAAAGCCGTGGAAGTCCATTTCGTCTGGATCTTGATAGTTATTGGACTTCTCTGGTGGCTCAGCAGTAAAGAACACACCTGCCATGCAGGAGATATGGGTGCTATCCCTGGGTCTGGCAGATCCCCCGGAGAAGGAAATGGCAACCTATTCCAGTATTCTTGCCACGGACAGAGGAGCTTTGTGGCATACAGTCTGTGGGGTGGCAGGAGTCGGCCATGACTTAGTGAGTGGGCACACATGGTAGTTACTAGAGTTGCTCCCAAATGCCTAGTCTCTTGCTCTGAGCACACAGTAGGACTGCATTCATCCACCCTCCTGTGCTCAGGTACTGCCCTGTGATTTGCTTTGACCAATTCAATGTGAAGTGCGTGGTGTCATTTCCCAGCAGAAGCTTTACTGCTAGTACATGCTTTGCCATGCTCTTTTTCCTCAGTAATCTGTATTGTTCCTTGTTCCAGATAGGGGCTACGGCACCAGCCTGATAGCTGGGGTGGGTGATGCTGCATGAAGCTAAAGCTGGTGCACAAAGAATAAACAGTGCGGGAGGGAAAGGTCCCTATGTTATCATAAGCCACTGAAGATTGGTTTTGTTACTGCAACATGCCCTAGCCTATCCTTACTGATACAGCATCCTTTGTCCATCATGATCTTGAGACAGATGATGGTCTGAGTTAACTAGCTGTACCTTCTGAAGTCTGTCTGACTCATGCTTCCTCAGTCATCCTGGCAAATTATAACCTGGGCTTATACTTATTAATTTAAGTTTTAAATTAAATTTATTATCCAGAAAAAAAAGGTCAATCTCAGGCAGAAAAGGGTAAAATTCTAATGAAAGGTCATTCAAAGGGGATTCATATTACCATCTGAGAAATGAGTCTTCATTTCAGAGTATCTTCAAGAGGAAAAAAGAGGACAAAAACTAACATTTACCGAGGGCCTTCTTGGAAAATGAGGCAGAGCCTGTAACATTTTTAGCATGTTACCTAGTATGCAGTAAGCACTCAAAAATTGTAGCTCCTCTTCCCATCATTAGTGTGGGTACTCACCTGGGTGAATGGTTAAAAAGTCCAGACACTGGGCTTCTGAAAGGTTCAACTCTAGCTTCAACACACATATTAATTCTGTGCATTTTACATAATTTTGTATATGCAACTTACTGTTCCATTCTGCTTGATATGTGTCATTAGTTAAGTGGGGACAAAAACAGTACCATCTGCATAGGGTTGCTGTGAGGATTAAATGAGTCATATATATATATATACATACAAAAATATATACACACACATATATGTGTGTGTGTGTGTATATATATATATGGCTCATAACAGTGTATATAAGCATAACCTACTATTCAATGTTTCTCATTCAATTCCTAAAGCAATCCTAAGAAGACATCATTATCCTCATTTTTCAATAAATGAAACTAGTATGAACAGACCCTCCCTGTGGGTGACTCACACCTGAAATCTCTCCCCTGTGTGAGCTGTGAATCTCTGCCCTGAAGCTTAGGGAATGAGAGAGGTAGAGGAGGTTCCAAAAATCAAGAGCAGCATCGATCTGTACCAACCTGTGGAGACCTGCCTCTTGCGCTTCCGTAAGGTTTCCTGTGTGCTTGACTGTCTGAGCCATCAAAATCCTAATGTCAAATGTGGCCTTGGGGAAAAACACCAAAGATATCTTTTTTCAGGATAAACTGAAGTCAAGCAAGATTGCTGTCTAGCTTTCCTCATGAAATTTTAAGTCAGCAAGAGTGAGGGTTTAGAGGGCATGAGCTTAATGAGAATATTAACAATAAAAGCTCACATTTATTTAGTGCTCTCTATATGCCAAGCACTAAGTTCCCTGTACTTTACTAAGTTCTTTACTAGGTCCTATCTTTTAATCCTCACCAATGTCTTGCGTATAGGCATTTGGTGTTTTTTGGACCATCCAGATTTACTTCCTCTCCACATTCCAAGAAGTTTCACAGCAAGTTAGTCTACCCTCAGCTCCAGGTAGAAGCTGAAGCTCAGGCACCTGACATCAAAAAAGCCAATCAGAGCATTACTTTTTCCCTGAAGACAGGAACTGATTCACAGATAGAGGCATAAGCCAAACTATGACAAACAGGCTCTATCTAAACTAATTCTGGGGCTTTTGCCTAAGTTATTAGGAAAAGGCAGGTTCTCCTGTGGGACTACAAGGATCTGAAGGTGTAGCTTCTGATGCTACCTTGTTACCCTATGGAGAGACCCTGTCTGGCAACAGAGTAAAATCACAGGAAATGGAGATAAGTGGTAAGAGTAGGAAAACCAGACCCTTGTGACAATGCCTGAACTTGTGCAACAGGTCCCTGAAGCAAGCTCTGTCTCCAGGCTTTGCAGTGTTGGAGAACCAATAATTTCATTCTAGTTTAAGCCACTGTGAGTCGGGTTTCTTCCCGCTAAAAAGTGAAAGAGCTTCAGATAATGCAAACTTAAGCTGTCTAAGGTTACAGCTAGATGGGATCACAACTGAAACCCACATCTGTCTGACAACAAACTCCTGCTCCTAGCTATTTATTATCCAAAGCTTCCCCTTTTATTATGTGTTTGGTCACTAGAATCAATGAGAGGATATGAATTATTGAACAAGTATGAGGGCTGAGTGTGTGCATGTGGCGAGTCAGGACACTTGGAGAATTAAAAGTTACTTATCAAATGCGGTCAGAAAATCTTCTTGCTTTCAACAGTATTATTCTCTGAGAATTCTCCTAACTGATCAGGAGATCAGAGGTGGAAAACTTGAAACAGCATTCCAAGGAGCTTTTTCTTTGCTTCTGTGATGGCTTAGCATACAGCCTGGCAGCACAGCTCGTCCCAGGTGCATGAGTGGGTAAGTGGATGCATCAGTAGATAAACACACGGGAAGAGCCACTTACCACTATTGGCTGTCTGAAGTGTTCCTCCACCGCGGCACCCTGGAGACTGGACAGGCTGACCCTGAAGAGTGTTCCTAACTGATTGCTGGTACCTGAAATAGATGGCAGAAAGCAATACCATGCATCTTGTCATGCTCCCCCAAGCCCCACTGAACTATAATGCACTGCATGGCTACCTTATGGGTCCTCAGCCCTGGGGCAAGTATGAAAACGTGTGAAGGGCAAGAGGTTGATAGGGGACAGAGGAAGAAACTCTTTGTAAAGACTCCACACTTGGGTGGCGAGTGGCGAGAAAAGCAGAGGTAATTGAGGTGGAGGACATCAGTTGTGGGGGGAATACTGACAAGGGTATTTAGAGGCTGAAAGGCCTTTGGGTCCCCACCCTTGACCTCATGCCACAAGGTGGCTGCCTGTTCCAGGACACATCTTTCATGTCCTGAAATACAATTCCGTGGCCTTCTCATTATCTCAACCCAGAGCACAACTGGAGACCTGCAGAGTCTCTTGATACTCCCAGCGTTTACAGAAGTAGATTCCCTTTTCCTGTTCTTCCATAGCCACTCATGCACCCTGGTGGCATCTGTCATGGTGGCCGACACCTAGTCTCGTGGGGAACTGGGGGCCCACTCATCACTGTCCATTGGGCACATTTCTTCTCAATTCTGGGGTCAGGGTCATCTGGATCACAGCAATGGGTACATTCTACAAATGCTCCCTCCCTCCCCTCAGCGAGCCAGAGTGGAGCAAGTGCTCCAGCACACGCCTGGGGTGGGAACACAGCAAGAACTCCCTGCTGGCTTGGCTAAAAGGTCTTGGCTTTTAGCGAAGAGATCTGGGGTGTACATTAGCATTAGCATTAGCTGCTCAGCCGTGTCTGACTCTGCAACCCCACGGGCTGTAGCCCTGCAGGCTAGTCTGTTCCATGGAATTCCCCAGGCAAGAATACTGGCTGCTGCTGCTGCTGCTGCTAAGTTGCCTCAGTCGTGTCTGACTCTGTGCAACCCAGTAGATGGCAGCCCACCGGGCTCTGCTGTCCCTGGGATTCTCCAGGCAAGAACACTGGAGTGGGTTGCCATTTCCTTCTCCAATGCATGAAAGTGAAAAGTGAAAGCGAAGTCACTCAGTCGTGTCCGACTCTTCATAACCCCATGGACTGCAGCCCACCAGGCTCCTCCATCCATGGGATTTTCCAGGCAAGAGTACTGGAGTGGGGTGCCATTGCCTTCTCCAAAGAATACTGGAGCGGGTTGCAATTTCCTTTTCCAGGGGATCTTCCTGACCCAGGGAACAACCCCGGGTCTCCAGCACTTGCAGGCAGATGCTTTACCGTCTGAGCTACTAGGGAAGCTGTTTTTAGCCTCTGAGCTACTAGGGTTGTGGATTAAGAGTGGCTTTACTCAAATTCTTCTATTGCCTGGCTGTGTGCCTTGGGTGAGCCATCTGAACTCTGTGCTTCAGTTTCCTTATTTCTACAATGGGGATAATTATAAACTCATTTTGTAGGGTTACAGTAAGGGTTAAACGAGTTAATACAAGTAAAGCACTTTAAGCAGTGCTTAGCATTTTGTTCCTACTATATAAGTGCTGGCTATTATTCTCTGAACTTCACCTTCTGAGATCACACAGGGGACTAAGGCAGTGGTTCCCAGTTGGACTGTACCATGGGATTACTTGGAAAGTTAATTAAAAATTCAAATTCCCTGGCACAACTGCAGTGATAAGGCTGGGGGACCTTATCACTGGAGATAGAAGGCCTTCGAGATGAGAAAAAGGTTTCCCTACTTAGGCTGTGTGTGCGTGTGCTGTACAGCCCATGAATCAGATGGGAATTCAGTTCATTAGTTTCTATTCCTCCCCAACCCAATGCCTGCCGACCTGCAGGGAAGAGAAAAAAAAAAAAAAGAACAAACAAAAAATGTGGATTACAGTTAGATTTTAGCCAAAGCAAGGCTCTGAATCAGGAGACAATGCCTCAAATGCCCTGTGGGAGTCAGGAAGGCTTAATACAGTTGAGTCAACAGCCAGTCCCAAACCTGCAAGCGAAGCACCAGGCCTCTAAGACTCAGACCATGAAAGGCTTGTACTATTTCTCACCTCTGAGCCATTGTTTGCTTTTCTTTCTCCCTAGAATATTCCTTCCCCTCCTTTGCCCCATTAATTCCTACTCAATCTTTATGACTCAGCTCAAATATTTCCACTTGAAAATGTAAAACCTAGTATTACAATTAAATATTTAAGTTTTACTCACTTAAAAGCAGAAGTTATTTTTTCTCTCAGTGTATATTTAACACTTAGCATGAGGCCTCGAACTCTGTTAGTACATAAAAACATCTATGTAACTATCTTTGTATTTAATGAATGAATGGAGAACTGGGTACCTAAATGGCCCTGTGTGTGGGCCAGTGACAATAAGGACAATGTTGTGCTCAGTCATGTCTGACTCTCTGTGACTCTACAGACTATGGCCCGCCAGGCTCCTCCTTCCATGAAATTTCCCAGGCAAGAACACTGGAGTGCATTGCATTTCCTACTCCAGGGGATCCTCCCTACACAGGAATCAGATTTGCTTCTCCTGCATCAGCAGGCAGATTCTTCACCATTGAGCCACCTGGGAAGCCCAATTAGGACAATGGGGAAATGGAGAATCATTTGCCAAAGTTTCTTCTGCTTCATCTCATTCCTAACACTCTCTTCCATCATGGGCCAGAGAAAGGCTGTCCATCAGTTCAGTTCAGTTCAGTCTCTCAATCATGTCCGACTCTTTGCGACCCCAAGAATCACAGCATGCCAGGCCTCCCTGTCCATCACCAACTCCCGAGTCCACTCAAACTCATGTTCAACGAGTCGGTGATGCCATTCAGCCATCTTATCCTCTGTTGTCCCCTTCTCCTCCTGCCCCCAATCTCTCCCAGTATCAGAGTCTTTTCCAATGAGTCAATTCTTCGCATGAGGTGGCCAAAGTACTGGAATTTCAGCTTCAGCATCAGTCCTTCCAAAGAACACGCAGGACTGATCTCCTTTAGAATGGACTGGTTGGATCTCCTTGCCATCCAAGGGACTCTCAAGAGTCTTCTCCAACACCACAGTTCAAAAGCATCAATTCTTGAGTGCTTAGCTTTCTTCACAGGCCAACTCTCACATTCATACATGACTACTGGAAAAACCACAGCCTTGACTAGCCGGACCTTTGTTGGCAAAGTAATGTCTCTGCTTTTCAATATGGTATCTAGGTTCATCATAACTTTCCTTCCAAGGAGTAAGTGTCTTTTAATTTCATGGCTGCAGTCACCATCTGCAGTGATTTTGGAGCCCCCCAAAATAAAGTCTGACACTGTTTCCACTGTTTCCCCATCTATTTCCCATGAACTGATGGGATCAGATGCCACGATCTTCGTTTTCCGAATGTTGAGCTTTAAGCCAACTTTTTCACTCTCCTCTTTCCCTTTCATCAACAGGCTTTTTAGTTCCTCTTGCATTGGAGAAGGAAATGGCAGCCCACTCCAGCGCTCTTGCCTGGAGAATCCCAGGGACAGGGGAGCCTGGTGGCTGCCGTCTATGGGGTCACACAGAGTCGGACACGACTGAAGTGACTTAGCAGCAGCAGCACTTTCTGCCATAGGGTGGTGTCATCTGCATATCTGAGGTTGTTGATATTTCTCCTGGCAATCTTGATTCCAGCTTGTGCTTCTTCCAGTCCAGCGCTTCTCATGATGTACTCTGCACAGAAGTTAAAGAAGTAGGGTGACGATATACAGCCCTGACGTACTCCTTTACCAACTTGGAACCAGTCTGTTGTTCCATGTCCAGTTCTAACTGTTGCTTCCTGACCTGCATATAGGTTTCTCAAGAGGCAAGTCAGGTGGTCTGGTATTCCCATCTCTTTCAGAATTTTCCACAGTTTATTGTGATCCACACATTCAAAGGCTTTGGCATAGTCAATAAAGCAGAAATAGATGTTTTCTGGAACTCTCTTCCTTTTTCCATGATCCAGCAGATGTTGGCAATTTGATCTCTGGTTCCTCTGCCTTTTCTAAGACCAGCTTGAACATCTGGAAGTTCACAGTTCACGTATTGCTGAAGCCTGGCTTAGAAAATTTTGAGCATTACTTTACTAGCATGCGAGATGAGTGCAATTGTGTGGTAGTTTGAGCATTCTTTGGCATTGCCTTTCTTTGGGATTGGAATTTTCCAGTCCTGCGGCCACTGCTGAGTTTTCCCAATTTGCTGGCATATTGAGTGCAGCACTTTCACAGCATCATCTTCTAGAATTTGAAATAGCTCAACTGGAATTCCATCACCTTCACTAGCTTTGTTCGTAGTGATGCTAAGCCCCACTTGACTTCACATTCCAGGATGTCTGGCTCTAGGTGAGTGATCACACCATCGTGATTATCTTGGTCTTTATCTATGAAGATCTTTTTTTGTACAGTTCTTTTGTGTATTCTTGCCATCTCTTCTTAATATCTTCTGCTTCTGTTAGGTCCATACCATTTCTGTCCTTTATCAAGCCCATCTTTGCATGAAATGTTCCCTTGGTATCTCTAGTTTTCTTGAAGACATTTCTAGTCTTTCCCATTCTGTTGTTTTCCTCTATTTCTTTGCATTGATCACTGAAGAAGGCTTTCTTATCTCTCCTTGCTCTGCTATTCTTTGAAACTCTGCCTTCAGATGCTTACATTTTTCCTTTTCTCCTTTGCTTTTTGCTTCTCTTCTTTTCACAGCTATTTGTAAGGCCTCCCCAGAGAGCCATTTTGCTTTTTTGCATTTCTTTTCCAAGGAGATGGTCTTGATCCCTGTCTCCTGTACAATGTCATGAACCTCTGTCCACAGTTCATCAGGCACTCTATCTATCAGATCTAGTCCCTTAAATCTATTTCTCACTTCCACTGTATAATCATAAGGAATTTGATTTAGGTCATACCTGAATGGTCTAGTGGTTTTCCCTACTTTCTTCAATTTAAGTCTGAATTTGGCAATAAGGAGTTCACTGTCAAACTGCTGTAAGTCACTTTATAAGTACACATAGTGGAAACAAGACTCTGTCATCCTGGAAAATGTTTGGAAACAGAACACTGTAAATTTAAGTATTCTCAGTATTCAGAAAGAGAGTAAAAGTGTTCTTGTGGAAATAAGGCATTGTCACAAAAGTTTTTATAGTAGGGAAATGGGGCGAGTGACGGTGGGGAACCGAGGAGTGTCATAGGAAGGAAGAAGAGGAGAGAGGGAAGGGAGAGGAGGGGAAGGTCAGAGAGAGTCATAGAAGTTCCCAGAAAGCCCAGAAACACTCAACCTTGTCTCTCCTTGAGAAGCCCCTGGGAAGCTGCTACAACATGCTACAGCCTGGACTGAAGCCCCTAGTTGTGATTTATTGGATCTGGGGGTGTAGCACTTGTTTGTTTCCAAAGCTCATCAGGTGATTCTAATGCATGACCAGGGTTGAAGACCTGAGTCAGCGGTTCTAGAATCCTGGCCAAGTAGGTGAAAGGGAAAACCGAGAAGGCAAAGCCCGCCCTCCACCTGGCAGTGGCTGAGGCTGGGAACTGCTCTCGGTTCTCTGTGTACTAGTCTCTGCATTCAACCTCAGCTGTGCCACTCACTTTATGCCAATTAAAACCCAGCAGCCATGACCAGTGTGGTGCAAACGGGCACTGTTCCTGGGGCAGACGGAGAGCGGTGGGCAGAGAGCCCACTGCCTGCGTTTTTTAAATTTTTCTGGCTGGACTATATTTCCAATTCTTAGAAATCTCCAACCTCGTTCTGAAATGCATCAGGAGATAATTAAAGCAGATGGGAGCTGGCATCGTTCTGGATCTCCTAAGATACATTGTCGGGGATGGATCAGGAAATGAATCTGTTGACTTGGAAGCTGGAGATAATTTCCATTGTTTTTATCATATGTGGGTTCTATTTTCCAAGTTAGCTTATGGACTTTTTTGAGTGCATAAGGTAGAGTGTACACGAATTTTTTTTTTGTCCTGACTTCAAATTTCAAGTGTCCCCATCTCCTCTTCTCCACCATAATACATGCAACATCTTGAAAAGTCTTGCAGGTACAGTCCAGAAGGAAAACAATCTTACACTGGCTATACCTAAATACAACCAGAATACAGAGAAAGAGCTCAGCCATTCACCATCATATCAGCCTCTCCAAGGTCTCCATACAGAGCTGAACCCAGAAAAGTATCCATGAGAATCTTTCCTCTGGCGTCTCTTTGGTTCTTGCCTCTCCTCTGACTTACCATGGTCCTTTGTCCTTTCTCCTCCTTCACATCTCTCCTCCTGTCACAGTGTCCTGGACCTGTATTTGAAGGATGGTGGTACAGCCCACCACCCCCTGCCAGCCAGGATCTCTTGCAGAAGTTAGCAGTGGTGGTTTCTCTAAAGCACACACTCCTTTGTCTTGTTAATATGAACACATGTTCTCAAAGCATAACTGAGACGTTTCCCTATAATAAAAAGCTCTGAAACTAACACAACATTGTAAATCAACTATACTCTAATATTAAGAATCTTTGCTTCCTCCTTCTATTCTGACCAAAAAAAAAAAAAAAAAATTCACTCTTCCCCATTAAAAACTTCCTTCCTTTAGAAAGGCAAAAAAAAAAAAAAAGAGAGAGAGAGAAGGGAGAAAAGTAAGGGAGGAACGATAACCCTTTTCTGCTGTTTGACAATTAAGCAACTTTGGGGCATTTAGTGGAATATGTTCTACCAAAATTAACCACCAGTGACATGCTAACCCCGGTGAGCTACAGTCCATGGGGTTGCAAAGAGCCGGACACGACTGAGCAAGGACGCACAACATGTTAACCTGAGGAGAAACACATATAACCTGAAGAAACAGGAGACACAAGCAAGGCTCTAAGAATGTCACCTAAGCCACGCACAATGCTGACGATGTAGCCTAAGAGGGTGTGGTTGGACTGGCCTGCTGGGAATGCCTGGTAGGAGAAAGATACATGTCTAGAAACATATTGTATCTTTATTTCTTATCCATTCCTTTTATATAGCAGGACTTGAAGCTTGGTTGTTTTTGACAATTTTCTACATCAGTAGCATGTAGACATACCATTCTGTAAAGTGGTATATCTATAAAGATGCTCAGCTCATTATGTCTCTGGTTCTACTGGCTTAAACCCCAACAAAGTAAGTGGCTTATACTTTACATGCGTTGTATTTATATGCTTTTGCATTTGTAAAAATAGTTTTTTTTTAGTATAAAGCAGAAAGGGAAATGGATGCACAGGCTTTAAAAGAAACAAAGCTTCAGGCTGTCTCTTTCCTAAGAAGATAGGGAGAGCCAGGAATTCTGTAAAGGAATCCATGGAGCATTGCTCAGTGTACCAACAGAAATCTAGACATTACTGGTTTGCATGAGAACAGGGCCCACAGAAACGGATCAGAAGAAACACTGCATCAAGACAACTATGGGAGACACCTTTTGTTCATTCTACCCAGCAAATAGTTTCCTCTTCTGGTTATAGCATCAGATTTTCTTCTGAAAGACACCTCGTCCTCACTCTCAGTTCTTAGGGTTTGGATGCTCTTGATTCTGCCCTCAACAATAAAGTCTGCTATGTAGCTGAGTTGTAGCCACTCAGAGTATCTTATCTCCTTGGCCTTGATGACAGACCCCAGGATAGTCAAATGAAAAACTTTTGTTCTGTTGCAACAGAGAAGTGGCCACGGAGCTCTGAGTCTATAAATCCAGATTTGTTGGAAACCACATTACTGCCATGAGGGAAGAGCCCTATCCAAGAATGGAGTTGAGCTGAGGGGCAGAGAGAGACCTGAACCCAGTGAGTTTCTGTGCCCTGGGATCCATTTGTGCCTGAGAAGCTGAATCTACTCTTGGGCTTTTAAGATACATTAGCCAAAAATATTCTTTTTCGATAAATCATTGTTTCATTCTTTCCTTTTTTTTGTTTTTGTCACTTAAAACTACAAGAGTCTTAACTAAATAGAAAATAGCTAATAAGAGTCTGTCATATGTGTCATGAATATAATTCTAATGAATAGTTTGTCTAATTCAGGGGAGTTCTAATTCTGTGAGTATGGAATTAAAGTGCTTTGGCTTAGAGTGTGTAGAACCAGACCCAGGGATGATGAAGTAATGTCTGCTGAACTTGAACTCTGTCTGGAAATGGACAGCTCTGATGCCAGAGGATCCAGAAATTGAAACAGTATATCCCTGACTACACAGATCTGGATTTGTACGGGCCCAGCAGCAGAGTGTTATGGAAGAGCAATGGATTTGATACAGGTTACCAAATAGATGAGTACTGAGGTCTATGTCATGAGCAAAAGTCAGTGAGTTCAAGAGCTGCAGACATAAAAGGAACAGCAGAGGAAATATCAAGAAGAAATACTGGGTAGCTGAAGGAAGACTACAGTTCCAGGAATCACTGCCATATAATTGAAACAGGAATAGTGGTATATGAAAGTCAAAACATGGTTACATTGCTGGTGGCATTCCTGCCAAAGTGCTCTGTGATGCTTTGTGCATACATTTGGCTTCCAGTTAAAATCTGGTTGTATCTCACAGTAATTTGAAATATTCTTCTTTGGTCCACATGGCACTTCTATGAACTAGTGACTATCTGGGCCAAATATATTTTTGGGAAAGACCAGAAGGCCTAAAACTCTAGCTTTACCAGAAGTACCTTTAGTAGAAATTTCAGTTCGGGGGCAGGAATGGCCCAGGAACAAACCCATCCAGTGCCTTCATGGCAGAACTGAGCAGCTTGTCCATTCAGTGGAATGGACGCCCTTCAAGATAATATCAGCCACACCATGGTCAAGAAGGCATTCAGTAGAGTCAGAGTAGAGAGGTGCAGGAAAGGAGCTCTCACCGTCTGTGGCAGGATTCTGCTTACGTTCACCTTCCCTTGTCCTTTTGCAAGCACAGATTCCAATTTCTGTAAAGAACAACTGACTACAGGCCCTCCACCACTGGCCTTCCTGCCATCATTCTACCTGCTCTTTGTCAAGCATGATGAGTGCTCATCATCACTCGAAATACTCTGAAAAGGAAACTGGGAAATCTCTTTCGGTTCCTTGAGTGGTATACTCTGACTTTCTAAAGGTCAGCTCAGTTCCTCCGTGTCAAGGTGTGGGTTCACCTGTGTGAGCACGACCCAGCAGTGCCTCAGCTCAGGCCTGCACCATGGGCTCTCCCCTCCCGCTCTGAGGGCCCCTGCAGACTGCGGGGCACGAAGTGCCGTGACCCGAACTTGGGGTCCCTGCATGCACAACCAGAAGTTCAGACTACTGAATATTAAGGAGTCAACAGCTGGCCAATGAAGAGGTAAGAGCCAATGGGTGAATCCACTTCTTTCCAATCCTCTATATAAACGGTCCTGACATGTACTTCATGTGACTTCCTGAAGATGGTCCTGAGGGATCCAGCAATCTCTCGGTATTTGCTACCTGGTGGTGATCAGCTCAGAATTGCACTTTTGCATTAGTTCTGCCTCCTTCCTTGCCTCGCTCTGGTTTCTCCTCATTCTTGTTTCACTGGGACTGCATCAGTTCAGTTGCTAAGTCATGTCTGATGTTTCGCGACCCCATGGACTGCAAAACTCCAGGCTTCCCTGTCCATCACAAACTCCTGAAATTTGCTCAAACTCATGTCCATCAAGTCGGTGATGGCATCCAAACAATTCATCCTGTGTCAACCCCTTCTCCTCTGCATACATTAATAAAATAGCTTATGAGCTTCGCCTAAGACCCTGATTCCTGGGGAACCCAAGCTAAGACAATATGGTTGGGATGGTCCCTGAATGTAGACCCTCAAGGTGGAATTGCTGGTAGGTTAAGATCCACTGCACTGTTGCTCACTGCCTCCAGGCTAATGGCCCCTCATTGCTGTCAGGCTGGTAACTCCGGGACAGAATGAGCATTAAGTATATTCCTACAACAGGAGGAGATAACTTACACAACAAAATGTTGCAGAAGCTGGTTAATATTTTCTGCTAAGAACCATGGAAATAGGTATTGGAGTGGATTTTCAGGGTGCTGGATTGGGGATTCGGAGGGCAGCATATGTCAGGGTAGTTCAGTCACTCAGTCACGTCTCACTCATTGCAACTCCATGTACTGCAGCACGCCAGGCTTCCCTGTCCATCACCAACTCCCAGAGTTTACTCAAAACTCATGTCCATCAGTCAGTGATGCCTTCCAACCATCTCATCCTCTATCATCCCCTTCTCCTCCTGCCTTCAATCTTTCCCAGCATCAGGGTCTTTTCCAATGAGTCAGTTCTTCATATCAGGTGGCCAAAGTACTGGAGTTTCAGCTTCAGCATCAGTCCTTCCAATGAATATTCAGGACTGATTTCCTTTAGGATGGACTGGTTTCATCCCCTTGCAGTCCAAGAGACTCTCAAGAGTCTCCTCCAACACCACAGTTCAAAAGCATCAATTCTTCACCGCTCAGCTTTCTTTTTGGTCCAACTCTCACAGCCATACACGCCTACTGGAAAAACCATAGCCTTGACTAGACAGAACTTTGATAACAAAGTAATGTCTCTGCTTTTTAATATGCTGTCTAGTTTGGCCTAGATTTTCTTCTAAGGAGCAAGTGTCTTTTAATTTCATGGCTGCCAGTCACCATCTGCAGTGATTTTGGAGCCCAAAAAAATAAAGTCTGTCACTATTTCCATTGTTTCCCCATCTATCTGCCATGAAGTGATGGGACCATATGCCATGATCTTAGCTTTTTGAATGCTGAATTTTATGCCAGCTTTTCCACTCTCCTTTTTCACTTTCATCAAGAGGCTCTTTAGCTCTTCCTCACTTTCTGCCATAAGGGTGGTGTCATCTGCTTATCTGAGGTTATTGATATTTCTCCTGGCAATATTGATTCCAGCTTGTGCTCCCTCCAGCCTGGCATTTCCCAGGATGTACTCTGCATAGAAGTTAAATAAGCAGGGTGACAATACACAGCTTTGATGGGCTCCTTTACCAATTTGGAACCAGTCTGTTGTTCCATGTCCAGTTCTAACTGTTGCTTGCATACAGATTTCTCAGGAGGCAGGTAAGGTAGTCTGGTATTCCCATCTCTTGAAGAATTTTCCACAGTTTGTTTTGATCCACATAGTCAAAGGCTTTGGCATAATCAATAAAGCAGATGTTTTCCTGGTATTGTCTTGCTTTTATGATGCTCCAACAGATGTTGGCGATTTGATCTCTGGTTCGTCTGCCTTTTCTAAATTCAGCTTGAACATCTGGAAGTTCACGGTTCATGTACTGTTGAAGCCTGGCTTGGAGAATTTTGAGCATTACATTGATAGCATGTGAAATGAGTGCAATTGTGCAGTAGTTTGAGCATTCTTTGGCATTGCCTTTCTTTGGGATTGGAAAGAAAACTGAACTTTTCCAGTCCTGTGGCCACTGCTGAGTTTTCCAAATTTGCTAGCATATTGAGTGCAGCACTTTCATAGCATCATCTTTTAGGATTTGAAACAACTCAGCTGGAATTCCACCACCTCCACTAGCTTTGTTCGTAGTGATGCTTCCTAAGGCCCACTTGACTTTGCATTCCAGAATGTCTGCCTCTAGGTGAGTGATCACACCATCATGGTTATCTGGGTCATGAAGATCTTTTTTGTATAGTTCTTCTGTGTATTCTTGCCACCTCTTCTTAATATCTTCTGCTTCTGTTAGGTCCACACCATCAAGGCAGGAGGAAACAAACTAGTGTTACATTTTTTCCCCTTCTCTATATAAATTTAAAAAGAGGTTTCTCTTAAAATTCTGTGTTGCCATAAGGACACCTGGTTCCACCTGAACTTTTCTCAAACCTTGAGCCAACCAATGCGTTTTTCTTATGGAAATGTTTATCTTAAACTATGTTAATGTGCTATGTATTTATCCCAGACTCCGTTTCAAGACAGTTCTGCCTAAAGGCTCAGGCTCAGAACCAACTTGACAAACCAGTATGTTATACTCATACATTGTTCTCCTAATCTATGTTAATGAAACTATATATTTGTATGGGAATCTGCCTTTCTTTAAGATTCAGGTCAATCATTTTATGGCCAGGGATGACTCACCTGGTGACAAAGTTATCTCAAAATGCATATTCTGGGTGAGGGGCCTGGTACCATTCTCTGAGTTTTGAGACATTCTCTGTCTTTAATTAGCAGACTGCTAGGAGCTATGTAACATCCAGCTAAAGACAAGCAGGGGAACACTCTTTCTGCCATCTTCTGATGTCTATGTCAGAAGCTTTCTCTATCCCTTTTATACTTTCATAAAACTTGATTACACGAAAGCTCTGAGTGATCAAGCCTCCTCACTTGCCCTAGATTGAATTCCTCTCCTCCAGAAGCCAAGAATCCCGGCATCTTTCATGGTTCAACAACAACCTTTCGCATCTTTGCATGAAACAGTCCCTTGGTATTTCTAATTTTCTTGAAGAGATCTCTAGTCTTTCCCATTCTATCATTTTCCTCTATTCCTTTGCATTGATCACTGAGAAAGGCTTTCTTATCTTTCCTTTTTATTCTTTGGAACTCTGCATTCAAATGGGTATATCTTTCCTTTTCTCCTTTGCCTTTAGCTTCTCTTTTCTCAGCTATTAGTAAGGCCTCCTCTGACAACCATTTTGCCTTTTTGCATTTCTTTCTCTTGGGGATGGTCTTGATCCCTGCCTCCTGTACAATGTCACGAACCTCTGTCCATAGTTAAGGCACTCTATCAGATCTAATCCCTTGAATCTATTTGTCACTTTCAGCGTATACTTGTAAAGGATTTGATTTAGGTCATACCTGAATGATCTGGTGGGTTTCCCTACTTTCTTCAATTTAAGTCTAAATTTTGCATTAAGGAGTTCATGATCTGAGCCACAGTCAGTTTCCAGTCTTGTTTTGGCTGACTGTATAGAGCTTCTCCATCTTTGGCTGCAAAGAATATAATCAATCTGATTTTGGTATTGACCATCTGGTTATGTCCACGTGTAGAGTCTTCTCTTGTGCTGTTGAAAGAGGGTATTTGCTATGACCAGTGTGTTTTCTTGGCAAAACTCTGTTAGCCTTTGCCCTGCTTCATTTTGTACTCCAAGGGCAAATTTGCCTGTTATTCCAGGTATCTCTTGACCTCCTACTTCTGCATTACAGTCCCCTATGATAAAAAGGACAACTTTTGGGGGTGTTAGTTCTAGAAGGTTTGTAGGTCTTATTGCCAAGGCACTCCCAGGATTCAACATTCTCGCAGACACCATTATTAACAGTCTCTGGGGATGTCATTGTGAGGAACTGTCATCATGATGGCCTATAGTTAATGAGATGGAGATTCCAGAATCTCTGCAGCATAGTAATTTTTTGAATTTATTTTTTAATTGGAGGAAAACTGCTTTATAATATATATTCATTGTGGCATAGTATTGAAGGAGGGGTCTAAAGGCTCAGAGAGGTAGAAAAGCTAGGGGATTTACTGGGGAAGACCTAAGAATGTTCCACCTAACTTTTCTCAGGCAAAGTCCAGGAAGCTCTCATTTCATAAAGATAACAGGGAACAAACCAGGAGAAAGCAGAGGCATTTTTGAGACATTTAAGGTGGCCATTCTCATTTCATAAAGGACAGTGACACAGCATGTGGCCATTAAACCGTGGTCTGAATGAGTACCACCTGGATAGAATTTCAGAATGTAAGAAGCAAGAAAGCAGTAATTAACCATCATAGGCAAGAATGTCATAATTACTGTGTTGGACAGCAAGACTAGAGTGACAGTCAGGGAACCCTGACCCAGTGGCATCTGTGCTGGTTGCTAAGAGATCCTAGTGTTATCAGAGAGGTGAAATAGATACAGAATCACTAGGGTAGTACTCAACTCTATAACAACACCAACATAAGATTTGTTGACTTACAAGTAGGATGATGTCAATTGTCACAATGGAGATTTGGTCCCTCATCCAGTTTTCGGGTCTGGTTTTTGGATCCAGTGGCCACTGGCCCATGATTGAAGTGGAAACTCGGTCCTCTGAGGGAGGAGTCTGCAGAGCCTTCACAGGAACATACAGGAAACAATTCCCAAAGCTTCTTTGTGGAAAAGCACCTGTGCTGGAGAAAGGAGGATATCTAGATTTTTTTTTGAGGAATGGGAGGTAAGAAGTCACATTGATATGAGAAATTTTAGAATATCTCTGGTTGGTAACAGCTTACGAAGGTAGCAGAGGAAGGTCTGACCAAAGTCTACTGCACATGGTGTCCAAGGAGTACATCCCTACCCTGTGGTAATTATCTCAGTCCCTGAATGTACAACTGGGAGAGAAATATTCAGCACCTGGTAAAACCCTTACAGTGGCCTGTAAGGGCTATGACAGTAGTATAAGGAGAGGACCCATCCCTAAACTGAAACTTCCCATTCCCCAGGTAGATAACACTGATATCTTTAATTTATAAATAAGGGAACTTGCCTGGTGGTCCAGTGGCAAAGACTGAGCTCCCAATACAGGGGGCCAGGTTCAATCCCTGGTCAGGGAACTAGATCCCGCATGCTGCAACTAAAGATTTCACATGCTGCAACTAAGACCTGACACAGCCAAATAAATAAACACCTAAATATAAAAATTTTTATAAATAAATTAGGTCTAAGAGAAATTAGATTAACTTGGCTAAGTGTTTACAGTTAGTAATGGATAGAACCAAGAATCAAATGCAGTTGAATCTGGCTCCAGAGTCTGATTTATCTATTAATAGTGTTTAACTACTGCCTACTTGCCTGTGTCCATGGACAGAGGAGCCTGGCAGGCTGCAGTCCACAGGGTCGCAAAGATTCAGATAT
This sequence comes from Redunca redunca, assembly GCA_006410935.1. Taxonomy (NCBI): domain Eukaryota; kingdom Metazoa; phylum Chordata; class Mammalia; order Artiodactyla; family Bovidae; genus Redunca; species Redunca redunca. Next base: position 252,215 of record SJYQ01001040.1, read on the forward strand.
GACTGAGGGATTAAGCATGCATGGACACACTTGCCTACATTTGTATTTTCTATAACTGCAATAAATATAACAAGGTAAACGAGCACCATCTCAAACTTCTTGAGAATATCTGGTTTCTCCTCTTAATTGTTCTTAGGTATATATTTTCCTCACATATTTATTTACAAGAATCCATTAAAATTTGTATTTAAAGACCTTGGTTTGCACCCACTGAACCAATTATTTTCAGTAATGTCAGTAGTACCTATCACATAAAGAAGTTTTACAGCTGAGAATGATTGTTCATGACTGAGCCTTACTCTGAAGAGACATTTTTCAGTCTTAATTAATAAGGGCAAAAAAATCTTAGTCAAGTGAGAAAAGAAAATTATTAATTTTGTAGGTGACTGCTACTAACATCAGAATGGAGTAATCTTGTCTATTTACAGAAAACCCCATGACTCGTTATTTAAAAACAGTTAAGTTATATGCATACTGCATATTTAAATTAAAGTGAATTTAGAGTTAAATGCATATTTGAAAGAAGGTTAAGTGAAAAAAGTAAAATACAAAAAAGAAGAAGGAAGTGAATATCAAAGTTAGGGTAGGGAAGCCTTTTTTCAAAAAAAAGGAAAAGAAAGAAATTGTAAAAGAAAATATTGAGAGATTTACATACATAAAAGTTTCTAACTTCTTTTGTGATAAAAACCACCACAAAGAATATTACAAAGTGAAGTGAAAAGTCTGAAGAAAATACAACAAAGTCTTAATATCCGAAGTACTGAAGAACTTGTCACCTGTGGTTTGTTGTTCACTTGAGCACTAGAGAAGGAAAGCATCTTCCAGAACTAGGCCCCCAAGGTCATACATCTGACTGGTCATAGAGCTGAGTCTAGAATCCAGGTTCAACTAAAAAAAAGAAAAGTCTAATGTCCTTAATATATAAGGAATTCTTATAAATAATGCATTTGTCTTCTGGTTAGCCAAAATGTACTGAACCATTATGATGAGCTAGGTCAATTTTCATTTCAATCCCAATAAAGGGCAATGCTGAAGAATGTTCAAACTACCTTATAGTTACACTCATTTTTCACGTTAGTAAGGCTATGCTCAAAATCCTTCAAGCTAGGCTTCAGCAGTAATGCTCAAAATCCTTCAAGCTAGGCTTCAGCAGTACGTGAACGCAGAACTTACAAGCTGGCTTTAGAAAAGGCAGAGGAACCAGAAATCAAATTGGCAATATTTGTTGGATGGTAGAGAAAGCAAGGGAATTCCAGAAAAGTACCCACTTCTGCCTCATTGACTATGCAAAAGCCTATGACAGTGTGTATCACAACAAACTGTGGGAAACTCTTAAACAGCTGGGGCTAACCAGACCACCCTGAGAAACCTGTATGCAGGACAAGAAGGAACAGTTAGAAGTAGACATGGAACAACCAGCTGGTTCAAAATTGGGAAAGAAGTACAACAGGCTGTATATATTTCACATGTATATCATGTGAAATGCTGGGCTGGAAGAATTACAAGCTGGAATCAAGACTGCTGGACATCCAAGGTCTATGGTTCTGGGGAGAAGTCTGGCCTGGAGTTCTAATTATGAGACTTGTCAACATAAAGACAGTATTTACTGCCAAGAGCCTAAGTGAGATCATTAAGAAAGTGAGCACAGACAGAAAACAGAAGACATCTAAGAACTAACCTGGAGTCAATGTCACAAGGAAGATTTGAGTCAGGAGGAACAGTCAGCAAAGGAGACTTGGAGCCAATAGAGGAGGAGGGAAATCGGGCTTAGGTGTCAAGTGTTGTTGATATTAAGCCAGTTGAGGACTGATGATGAATTGTATCTGGTGATCTTATTTACTTAGTCTGTTAATTATTCCTCAATCTCTCAGCTCACTCCCGCAGAACATACATGGACTCACTGCTTACACCCACCTCCTTCTCTCAGCCAGCATTTCCACTTCTTTGCCTCTTCTAGTGGAAACTGAAAATCATTCAAGCTTTCACTACCTGTTCCTTGGATCCATGCAAGAAAGGACCCGCACACTAGCAATCTAAAGCAGAAACTTTCTTATACAGGGAGGGAAAGTAGAAGCAGAGTGAAGGCTATGAATTTTGATAACTATATATTAAAAAACTGTGTGTGTCTGTTGACTGAAAATAAAACCATTCAAATGTACTAGCTATCAAAGAAATACAGATTAAAAATAAATTGGCCACCATTTTTTTTGCAAATCAAATTGGCATTTAACAAAACATAGCCCGTATGGGCAAGACTCAGCAGACATTCTCATATACCACTGGTGGAAGTGTTAATTGGTGAAACTTCTCTACAGGGCAATTTGGCAACATATAAGAATAATTTTTTTAAAGTTCATTCTTCACATCTTTTGGTCCAGTGATTCTTCTTTTAGCTATTTATTGTAAGGTAATAATCAGAATGCACAAGATTTCTGTAACAGGATATTCATTTCATTGCTGCTTCCTACAGAATTTAGGGTGTAGAAGTTTATAAAATTCTATATTCTTGTGGAATATAGGAACAATACCTTAGTGGTGTTTCCTAATAGAAGGAATAGAATTAAAATGGTAGTGGTAGTGGTTTAGTCGCTAAGTCATGTTCATCTCTTTTGTGATGCCATGGACTGTAGCCTGCAAGTCTCCTCTGTCCATTGGATTTCCCAGGCAAAAATACTGAAATGGGTAGCCACTTCCTTTTCCAGGGGAGCTTCCTGACCCAGGGATCAAACTCAGGTCTCCTGCATTGCAAGTGGATTCTTCACCAACTGACCCACTAGGAAGCCCACAGGGTTAAAGGAGTAATTAAATAATTTAATATCCAACATTGGAGCTTAAGTCAATAAATTATGAGATAGCCACAAAAGAAATAACCTATAGCAATAGAATATCTAAAAGAGATGAGAATATGTCAATAAGGCACTGACCAAGTTTTTAAAAGTGCTATAAAATGTATTTACGGTATTATTCTAATTTTATAAAGCAAAAGAAAAATGAGAAGGATATCAACTAAAATCTTAGTGGTAATTATTTCCATACATGCTTGAGATTATAGGAGTTTCTACTTATTCAGAAATATTTTCTGGGGGCCTACGATGTGACAGAATTCCAGCTCTTGCAGTGCTTATGTTCTATGCAGAGGGATACAGACAATAAACAATAATAAATAAATGAATGATGTATCTTTAAGGAAGTGGTAAGCACTGTGGGGGAAAACAATGAGCAGGCAAGGTGTGATTGGGAGTGGTACGGCTGCCACTTTAAGTACAGTGGTCAGAGCAGGTCCTATTGAGAAGCTGGCATTTAACAAAGACATGTGGTGAAGGAATTAGCCATGTGACTTCGGAGGGAAAAGTATCCCAGAGGAGGCTCAGCACATGCAAGGCCATAAGAAGGGGGTGAGTTGGGTATGCCTAAGGATGGGAAGGGAAGCCAGGATGGCTGGAGTGCAATGGACACAACAGTCGGGAATGAGAAACCAGATTAGGTAGGACCTACTGGAAGGTTGTGAGGATGTTGGGAGAGATAGGTGAAGAGCTGCTGCAATAACTGAGATGAGAGATGGCACGGTTGGGAACAAGAGGAATCAATGCACATAGGGGGACTGGTCAGAGTCCCCCTTGGACAACATGGCACGGGGGTTGTTGGCACACCCACAGCTGAGACTCCTTGGTTAAATGCACAGTCAGCCCTCTGCATCCGTGGTTTCATAGCTGCAGATTCATATGTAGAACTACAGAATGTATTTATTGAAAACAATCCACACATAAGTGGACGCGCACAGTTCAAATGTTTTTAAAAGTAAAACCAACATAATTTACTGATGCATTAGGCATAGAGGACAAAGAAATAAGGCCTTCAAGATTTTGGACCTGAATTACTAGGAAGATAAAGTTGTCAGCAATTGAGGTGGGGAGACTGTGGGTAGAGCAGGTATGGGCGCGAGTGGGTAAGGTCAGGAGTTACATTTTGTACATGGTGAGATATCCAAGAGGCACTTGCTGTGGAAAAGTATGGAGTTCACAGGACAAGTCTGAGTTGGGGAGATACACTGAAAAACCATGAGCATAGAGATGGTATTTGAACTGTAAGAATCATCAAGGGAATTCTGTGGACAGAGATGTCTACAGACTGCATGCTGGGGCAATTCCAACATTAAGAGGTTGAGGAGACAAGTAATAAAGTGAGAAAGACTGGTTGGGAAAGGGACCACAGAAGCAGAAGAAAAAAATCAAAAGAATATGGGGCAAGGGTGCTCTGCTGATGACCTAGAGGGCTGGGATGCAGTGGTGGGAGGGAGGCTCTAGAGGGAGAGTATGTATGTATTTTTAGGGCTGATTCACGGTGTTGTAAAGCAGAGACCAACACAACATTGTAAAGCAATTATCCTCCAATTAAAAAGAAACTAAAAAAAGAATGGGGGGCAAATATGTGTTTCAAATGCTGCTCAAATGCTGGCAGTTACATAAGTTGAGAAGTGATAAATGACCACAGGATTTAGCTATGTGGAGGTCAGGGCACCGGCCACCTTGGAAAAAATGCTTTAGGTAGAACGTTTGGAAAAAAATCAAAGTGGAGGCTGAGGGATGTGACTAGAGACCACAAAATACAGACAGCTCTTCTGAGGAACTTCACTGCAATAAGTTAAGTGTTGGCTGACTGGGGAAGTGAGGTATAAAAAACATTTTTTCTGATGGAAGGAATAGCAGCATGTTTGCAGGTCTGATGGGGAGACAGCCATGATTGTTAATATTGTCCAGGTATTAATAAGTAAGATGGCAGCAGATGATATGGTTGGGAGGTCACATAAGAAATGCCTGGACAATTAACCTCCCCTATAAGTCTGGCATACTCTGTCACCTGAAACTCCTATCTCTCCAACTTTTGCATTTAAAATAGAAACATTTAGGGTCTACATGACCTTACATGGCATAATTGCTACCCCCTAAGCACACACATACTCATACACTAAGAGGCCATTCATCCCCATTGGAAAGTCTGGCTTGTAGTTTCATAATTACAGATTAAGCAGACTCCGTAGTAAGAAAGCCAATTTTGCAAGAAAAAACTGGGGAGAAAGAAAAATCGTAACTCTCTGATCTCACTCCTCACAGAACTCTATATAACCAGGAAAGCATCTCCTATTTGCTTCTCCTGCACCAGAAGATGGCATTACCAAGAAAAAGTCCTGGAAATCAACTTTGGATATCTCTGCTGGACAGCTCTGCATACTTCAGCCAGAATGCAAAGGTTCTATTTTAGCATGCATCCTAATCCATGTGTCGGCACACACCTGCACTCCTTCCTACACACCTAACATTTGCACTCAGATGGTGTCTATTCTGTTTCTCCCTCCCATGGGTCCCACACCATCATTCTCCTCTTCTCCTTCTAAAAACCAATCTCAAGAAAGAAAGGCAGAAGGAGGACTTCCGTGTGGTCCAGTGGTTGGGAATCTGCCTGCCGATGCAGGGGACATGGGTTTGATCCCTGGTCCAGGAAAATCCTACATGCCACAGAGTAACTAAACCCTTGCGTCAGAACTCCTGAGCCAGCACTAGAGAGCATCCGCTGCAATAAGAGAAAGTGTGCGCACAGCAACAAAGACCCAGTGCAGCCAAATATAAATAAGTAAAAAAGAAAGGCAGAAGGAATGGTGACTTAACATGGTCAAACTGCCAGGGGTTTTATGTTAGCTTTCATTTTACAAATGAAATCAAGTCTGGAGGGTGACATGAACTGCCCCAAAGTCACCAGCTAATTAGTAGGGAAGCTCCAAATTTTTTTGATCAACTCCTTTACATCAAGGTATATAGATTGATCTGTTCTCTGACAAAGGCATGTTCTTGCAGAATCCATAGTTTTGTGCCAAAAGAATGGATGGAGGAAGTGGAAAGAGGAAATGGTAGGCAAGGGGAGGATGCATTAACTTTAGCATTAGGGCAGTATTTTGAATGATAGCTCCCTTATTTGTCTATTTCAGGGGCTTCTCTGGTGGCTCAGATAGTTAAAAAAAAAAAAAAATCTGCCTACAATGAGGGTGACCCAGATTCAATCCCTGTGTTATCAAGATTCCCTGGAGAAGGGAATGGCTACCTACTCCAGCATTCTTGCCTGGAGAAGTCCAAAGACAGAGAAGCCTGATGGGCTACAGTCCTTGGGGTCTCAAAGAGTCAGACATGACTAAGCAACTAACACTTTCACTTCTATTTCAGTAACTCTCAACAAGGGGTGATTTTGCCTTCCAAGGGGATGCTCGGCAATGTCTGGAGACATTTTTGGTTGGCACACTAGTGGGAAGGTGCCTTTGGCACCCAGTAATACATGCCAAGAAAGCTGCTAAACTTCCTACAGTGCCCAGGTCAGTCCCTGCCCCCAATTTATGACCCACTATGTCAACAGGTTAGGAACGCTGGTTTACTCTGAAAAGGAGGAGAAGAGAGAAAAGAACATTATCAAAAGTTGGCTCTGGAGTGATGTTCCATATACAGCTACTCATCAGAAAAGGGGGCCAAGTGGATGTCACTGAACGTTGGGAACATCATTCCTATTGAGTAAAAGACAACAGGCTCAAAGTTGACACCTACTGCCTTCTTATTGAAGATGCTCACTTGGCATTCAACTGGTTCCATTCTTTCATTCCATCTCAGTTATCATGTAACAGGCTAATGTGTAAAACTGCCTCAAAGCAATGATAATAAAACTAGGCAGCAGATTGGAGGGGATATAAGAGACTATCAGTTCAGTTCAGTTCAGTCACTCAGTTGTATCCGATTCTTTGTGACCCCATGAATTGCAGCACGTCAGCCCTCCCTGTCCATCACCAGCTCCCGGAGTTCACCCAAACCCACGTCCATCGAGTCAGTGATGCCATCCAGCCATCTCATCCTCTGTCGTCCCCTTCTCCTCCTGCCCCCAATCCCTCCCAGCATAGCAAGTCACAAAGCTATGCTATAATGAAAGCTTAGAGTCTTAGGTGAGGCCTTTAAGCTGGCTGACTGGCCTTTTCAGCTATTGGCTTTCTCCTTTCTCCATGCCTGGTGCTTAGAAATCTGGGCATTTCTGTCATTCATTTATTTATTTACTCTTTTCATTTGTGTTTATTTAAACACAGTTCTCAAAACTTTTGCATGAAACCAGCCTCCTTTGGTAAGCAAAGGGGACCTGAATATAATATTTAAAAAATGAACAAAGTCTTCACATCGTTCACAACACAGGTATGGTGCTCCTTTCTTTTTTCTCAAACTCTGAAGCACCCAGTTCTTCCATATAGTCTTAAAGCTAGATCAAGAGCACATTTGTGGTAGAATGTATTCATCACTTGCTGATAACTAGTTGAAAGACCATTATCCCCTTATAACAGCTTTAAGAAATAGCTTTTTGAAGGCATATACTGTGTAACTCATTCCCTGCTGTATATAATACAGATTATACAAAGGCTGACAGATTCACATTTATATAAGCATTGAGCATTTGCTGTATTGAAAGATCTTTAGTTTTAATACTAGCAGTATAGAGTTACAAAGCATAATTTTTATCACTTAATTGCAGGTATAAAAAGTATGGTATGTTTCGTGGACTGGAGGAAAACAGGCCTTTCTGTCTTGAATTTACTACTGACAATCTAATCTGAACAGTTCTCCTAAGCATTGATATGTTAGAACGAAATGTAAAAATCAAACTGTACTGTTGCTTTTTGCCACTGGTAGCATTTTGTACACAGTCTTTGATCTTCAGAATACCCTGGATTCAGGAAGAAAACCATTTACATGAAGTTCTATACAACAGAAATTTCTCAGCAGGCAAAATTTTAGACTGTAAAATAATACATGCAAAACATACTTTTCTGAAAACACTTAACCTTGAACAAAGCACTGAACTACACAAATGCACAATGAAAACAGCATTTCAACTCCACCAAAAGTAGTCATCATAAAAGGTGTAAGTCACCTAACTTCGCTAGGCACTGTTCACTTTTTAAACAGGAGATAATAAAAAATACTGTCCACAAACAATATCCCAACTCTAGGGCAGATTTCAGGAAGTCTTCATCTTCATGTTTTGGCAGTGACAAGGTGAGTATGATTAAGATCTGGAACATGATCTGTACCATCCACGACTATAAGGGAGGAGGTGACCATCTTCTCTATATCTGACCCCTGTCTTGAGCAGCTCTCCATCCTCCTCCTCCTTTATATGACACACTTTAATAGTCCCGATCATCATAACCTCAATCATATCCTCTGTCATAAGTAAACTCAGTGGTGTGAGCTGCCACAGCTAGGTCTCCCCATGTAAATTCCTGGTTGGGGTATGTGCTCTTTTTGTTAAAGAGAGATCGACTTTAATACTATGTCCATCAAGCTCAATTCCACTGGCACACCCTTTTGCTTCCTTGGCATCATTGACATTTTCCAAGTATACAAAGGAAAATCCTCTTGAATGTCTAGATTGTCATATACAAACACATCAGCAACTGAGCCATATTTAGAGAACACTTCTCTTTGATCTCTTTCTGTAGTGTACAAGCTCAACCCAAATTCTCCAAAACAACAGTTGGGATCAAGATTTGCCTGATTCCCAACATGACACCTATGAGTTCACATGGGAGAATGACTACGGCAATGCCATCTTCCATAATCTCCACTGTAAGATCTGCTATGGAACCTACTATGGGAGCGGGACTGAGATAGTGACCTTGTATAATGCCTTCAAGAACTTCTTCTGGATCTATACTTAGATTCAGATCTGGACCTGGGCTTTGATCTGAAATGCCTGGCATCCTCCTTGGAGTGAGACCTTGCAGGGGTATGCCTTGCAGATTTCCCAGGTCCACGGGCACCTTCAGTTTGGAAGCAGAATGGTATTCCCATCTGCTGTAGCTCTCCTTGCCACTGTTGCTCAATACTTCTGCTGTCACCACTCGATGTGCTTCAGTCGAAGCTGCCAACCTCTCGTGCCTTCTACACAGAGGCTCAGCTGCAGCCTCGTGTCTCGTACCATGCACCAGTCCCTGAGCTGCAGAGAACTGAAACGCTCTGCGCTGCCTCAGAGTTCAGGTTCTCCATTTATTTTTCTATTTTCTGTAAAAACAACTTTGCCATAAACAAATCATTTCATTCATAGTATTTTCAGAGGTGATCAGAGAAAAATAATCTACATTCAATCCTCCTATCACATTATTGTTAGTATTTTCAGTCTCAACCTTTGTTGATATAAAACCTTACTATCATTTTAAGTGCTATTAGAATCTATGCTTATGTGTTGGCTCACCATCCTCCATGCCAGGAAGCCACACTTGCATTTTGTTCCTGACATTTGCAATTAAAAGGGGGAAAAGGCATTTACTTTACCAGAAAACAAACACCTAGGCTAGCATGCCTCAAGTTGGGCCTTTCTGGGCAGGCAGACGTGGTGATCAGCATTATAGCTCTCATCATCTAAAAAACTATAAATCCTGTAATTATTATCATCATTCTAATAATAGTATCTAAAATTTCTTGGTTATGTCAACCCTGTCTTGAATCTTTCCATGGGCTTTCCATGTATTAATTCATTTAATTCTTATAAGAATATAAAGCAGGCACTATTATTATATTTATTTTATAAATGAGAAAACTAAGAAACAGGGAAATTTAAATGATTCAGCCATAATCACAGAGCTATTAAGTAGAAGGAAAAAAAAACTCAGGGGAGAATTCCCTCCTATAGTCAATGGTCTCATACTTTAGCTATGTTCCCTTTGATGTCTCTTAATATTGAACAAATCATTTCATTCATAGTATTTTCAGAGGTGATCAGAGAAAAACCATGGGTGTAATATCATTCACATTTCTCCATCTAACTCTCAAGCACTGTTTTCAAAACAGTAATGACTGCTGGTAGTTTTTCAAATTTCAAGGATATTAAACAACTTTGGAAAAGTCAAATGTATCATTATCTGTGTAAACTTGTCAAGTTTCAGAGCTCTGAGCCCAAGTCTAACAGGAATTTCAAAGATATCAGATGAAATGGAGGAGAGGAACTCATCAAAGGTAAAATACAAGAGAAATTCCAAGAGAAGACGAAAATGAGTCTTCTGATTTAACATACCCATTAAATGTCCTAGAGAAGGAAATGGCAACCCACTCTAGTATGTTTGCCTGGGAAATCCCATGGACATAGGATCCTGGCAGGTTACAGTCCACAGGGTCACAAAAGAGTTGGACAGGGCTTAGCGACTAAACAAATAACAACTACATGTACAGCATGGTAATTTAAAATGTCTCACACTAAGAGAACTAAAGAAAAAATACTAAAAGCATCAAGATGGAAACAGTATGCCATTCTAAAAGTTCAGAAGTCAGAATGGCATTGAACTTCTCAACAGTAACACAGGAAACCAGATACTAAAAAAGATGCCTTAAAAATACTGAGTAGAAGTTGTTTTCAAGTTAAAATTCTCTATCTGACAAAACGATAATGCAAGGACTCAACAAACAAAGTAACTCTCAAGCATCCTTTCTCTAGAAGCTATTGGAAAATATTCTTTGTTGAAAGGGATGGTGTAAATCAAAAAAGAGAAGACAAAAAATGATGACCAAAAGTCAAAGTAGAGTAGCCATACAATAGGACCTGAGAGCCACCAGTTCGTGTGGTAGAGGAGGGCAGAGAATTACAGGAGAATTCTACAAAATAAACACTGATAAGCAATCTGTCAGACCTGTTAAAGCATGGAAAAAATCAGTCAGGAGTATATAGAAAACTAATAAAAACAATGCAGTTAACTCTAGGAAGAACAAAAGATTCCATGAAAAAGATACATAATCATATATAACCTGGTGGGCTACAGTCCCTGGGGTCAGAGAGTCAGACACAACTGAACACACATACAGAGAGGATGCACCTACTGTATCACCTGACTCAGCACTGAACAGTATTTACATTGTCATGATGATGTAAACACTGATTATTGATTTAAGCCAAGTAATAATCTAGGTCTATACTGCCTTTATTTTTTTAAAAATTCTAAAATCCAAAAACCTCTGCAAAGCAACAGAGTTTTGTTAGGTTTGCAACATTATATGATGGCAAGACCTGACCTGAATTGACTTGAGTTTATAGTCTTTACTTATCCCTCCTGAGAAGCCTGTATGCAAGACAAGAAGCAACAGCAAGAATGAGACATGCAACAGCGCTGCTGCTGCTAAGTCACATCAGTCGTGTCTGACTCTGTGCAACCCCATAGACGGCAGCCCACCAGGCTCCCGTCCCTGGGATTCTCCAGGCAAGAATACTGGACTGGTTCAAAAATGGGAAAGAAATACGTCAAGGCTGTATATTGTCACTGTGTTTATTTAACTTTTAAGCATGGGACACTTTAACTTTTTACTGCATGGGACACGTCAGGCTGGATGAATCACAAGCTGGAATCAAGATTGTCAGGAGAAATATCTACAACCTCAGATATACAGTTGATACCACTTTAATGGCAGAAAGCAAAGAGGAACTAAAGAGCCTCTTGATGAAGGTGAAAGAGTGGAGTAAAAAAGCTGGCTTAAAACTTAACACAGAAAAAACTAAGATCATGGCATCCAGTCCCATCACTGTGTGGCAAATAGATGGGGACAACAATGGAAACAGTGACAGATTTTATTTTCTTGGGCTCAAAAATCACTACAGACAGTGACTGCAGCCATGAAATTAAAAGACACTTGCTCCTTAGAAGAAAAGCTATGACAAATCTAAGCAGCACATTAAAAAACAGAGATATCACTTTGCCAACAAAGGTCCGTATACTTAAAGCTATGGTTTTCCAGTAGTCATGTACAGATGTGAGAGTTGGACCATAAAGAAGGCTAAGCACAAAAGAATTGATGCTTTCAAACTGTGGTTCTAGAAAAGACTTGAGAGTCCCCTGGACAATAAGGAGATCAAACCAGTCAATCCTAAAGGAAATCAACTCTGAATATTCATTGGAAGGACTGATGCTGAAGCTCCAATATTTAGCCACCTGATGTGAAGAGCCGATTCACCGGAAAAGACCATGATGCTGGGAAAGACTGAAGGCAAGAGGAAAAGGGGGCGACAAGAGAATGAGATGGTTAGATGGCATCATTGACTCAGTGGACGTGAGTCTGAGCAAACTCCAGGAGATAGTGAAGGGCAGGGAAGCCTGGAGTGCTGCAGTCCATGAGGCTGCAATGTGTTGGACACAACTTAGCGACTGAACAATAACAACAATTCATACCAATATGGACTTGGTATCCATATTCGTGTTTTGTTGCAGAAATATTACATGTTTCATTATGGAGTGTTCCTCAGATCCTACTGGAGGAGTGAAGTATAACACATGTTGTGTTATTCTACAGCCTTTCCAAAGTCCTCCAGATTCTGAACTCTGAAACATACCTGGCCCCATCAAAGGTGGGGTGGGGGTGCCTCAACAAGAGAAGGAGTTGCTATATAGGAGAGCTAACTTCTCAACCAGAGGGTGACAAGAAGAGCAACATGATAATTTTACATGGAAATGTGTAGTTAAATAATAGAAGCAATAGAAAAGGGAGCTGAAAAAGAAAAAGCCTTCAGGGAGCAATCTTGGGATTGGAAGAGGCATGGCAGAGGGTTACTATTTTTCACTGTCTTTTTATTATTATGTGATGTTGTAAACTATGTCTTATTTTGACGGAAAACAAAAATAATTTGGAAAAAAATCAATCATCCTTTCCCCCAGGAATGCACAGGGTAGAAGGCTGATAAAATCAGTATTCATTTCTACTTGTCTATTAAAGATACATCACCCAATATAAAATTTCATATATGTTCCTAATATCTGGGGGAAAAGGATGCCCAGATATTAAGTCCAAATATTCAGCTTAGGGGGCAGCTCATCAGATGCATATTAATTAACTTTGTTTAAAGTCTCATCATACGAAGACACCTAACCATTTGAGAAAAATCCAGAAAAAGTATAAAAATTCTTTCTGGAGGCACTGAGGAGGAAATCCAAACAGCTTTGTTCCTTTGCTTTCATGTCCTATAGTTCAATTTTATCACAGACCACAAGGCTTCCAAGATCTTCCTTGGCTGTTTTATAATGGAAATGCTAATGAAGTTCTTAACATTAGGTATACTTTACCTAAGCTCATTTATTTTTACATGCATTTAAAAAAAAAAGCCTATTGGTAAATCCCTAATTTTTGAAACCTGTAGGAAATTATAGACAAACGTCAACCTTTACTTATATGCATATATACCAGGTAATCTGGTGAGTACGTGTTGTATTTTATTCGTTATTTTGTCTTCATTGGGAACTAGCAGTGAGCCACAACGATGGTAATTTCAGGTAAGTATAACAGGTAAGGAAGGAGCTGCCATTCTCACTAGAGATAGAATTGCTAAAACTGGCCAGTTATTTTTCTAACTCTCATTTGAAAGACTATGTGTTATTGGAATACGTCTCCTCTCTGGTGAAGAGTGGAAAGTTAGTGTGTGTGCAAGGAATTGTGAGTGTGGGTTTCAGGGTCAGACAGATCTAGCGTCAAATCCCTGCTCTGTGACTTATTAGAGATCTGTCCTTGCCAAGCTGCTTTCCCTCATGGTGCTTCAGTGTTCTAAGTGGGGACTGTAATACTGTCTCGTACCAAGCCAGGTCTCAATCTTGGCACTGTTGACATTTGGGGCTGAATAACTTTTCGATGCGTGGGGGTGATATCCTGCACATCAAAAGATATTTAGCAAGTCCCTGGTGCCCCCCCATAGGTGCTGGTAGCACCTCCTTTGCCAGTTATGACAACTCAAAATGTCTTCAGACATAACCAAACATCTCCTGGGAAAGAAGTATAAAATCACCAAGAATCTCTGCAGTAAACCTTCAAATAAACTGAAAGCTTTCATTACTCAAACTTTGTAAGGTTTTCATAAAATAATTTATACAAAGTCTGCTTAGCACACACAGATATTCGGTCAGCACAAAGAGAATATTGAACTTTATCTTATTATCTCAATTACATGTAGTGATCACAGGGAAAGAAACACAGCAGAAGAGAATATGTTAGAAAGAAGAAACGAACACCAGAGACTTTCTCACACTACAGAAGGTCAACACTTGAAAGGGCTTTAGAGATTACTTTTAATAATACAGATGAGGGAGCCAAAGTCAAAAGATCAGGCCAAGTTAGCTAAAACAGAAAGTGATTCCATCAGGACAAGAACACATCACTCGGATCTAGTCTTCTACACCATTCTGAACACCATGGCCATCAGGGTCTTTTGGGGACTAGCTCAATTCTTATGGGAGAATAAGATGAGGAAGTCAAATACCTGGTTTAACAGAAATGTTCTTTCCTCCTTTCTGTAAAGGACTGAATATAGGGGAAGGAAGACGGCAAATCTTACAGAAAAGTTAGCCTACTTTCAAAACCAGGAACTAGCCAGCTCACTATTTGTTTTCAGCCACTTTTTGGAATGAAGGTAACTTTCCAGCATCCTTTCATTGAACAGCATGTATCCCATTGGTTCTGAAATGATCACATCTACAGCCTCAGGAAGTGAGATTTCTTCAGTTTTCCCTGGCAAAACAATGATCTTGTCTGAAAGGTTGTTACTTTCCACTAGCATCTGAAACAGATAAAATGTACCAGTACTGTTATACAGAATCTTATGAAAAGTAAGTTTTATAGATTAGGGGTTGGCTGGGTGATATGGATGAGAGGGAAGTGATTTATTTGCTTCTATAACATTATACACATATTTTTCTTACTGCACAAACATTTCATGTTTACTGTAGATAAATTAGAAGATACAGATATGGAACAAATAAAAACATCTATAATCAATGCCACACACAAATAATAACTATTAATAGCTTTATATATATCCTTCTAGACTCTATACAAATATACCCTTATATACACATACGTACTGTACGTGCGGTCTGTGTATGTGTGTGAAAGTCAAAGTTGCTCAGTCGTGTCTGACTCTTTGCAACCCCATGGACTATACAGTCCATGGAATTTTCCAGGCCAGCATACTGGAAAGGGTAGCTGTTCCTTTCTCTAGGGGATCTTCCCAACCCAGAGATGAACCCAGTTCTCCCACATTGCAGATGGATTCTTTATCATCTGAGCCATGAAGGATGCCCATGTGTGTATATATATATGCACATGTACTTTGGGGGGGTTATTAATGGTTTCAGTCTATTTCCTATTAACTAGCATTAAGGATGCCCAAGAGTTCTGTACAACAGTCTTGTGTAACATAATAACCCTGATCCTTATTAAATCATCCTTTGATCTTTTGATTCCAAAGATAAATGATACCATGCTCATTAGCTTTTTGTTAAAAGCACATTTTACAGTTATGTATTCATTTTTCTTTGATGTCCTCTGTATTGTATTTAATAATTTTGAACTCTTTTAAAAGAAGGACCTTGAAGAGAAATATGGTTATATATTTCTAACATATTTCTTCTAAATGTCAAATACAATAAGGTGATTATATTATTACATTTACATCTTTCTACTGCCTGAAAAAATATTTCCTAATAAACATCTTATATGCACCATCACAAATATATACAGCATATTGCTTTTCAAGCTGTGCTTTCCTGAGATTCTTACGTCTTTGCTCATTGTATTTATACATATTCAGAGACCCTTCATTTTGTATTTTTGCAACTTGACCCTTTCCTCATCCAAAATGCAATATACCAAGCATCTGTCATGATTCAGTTGCATTTTCTCAACTTCTGATCACTTCTTCCCAAGATTAGGATACCTTTCACTTTGAACTCGATCTTCTAGGATGCTGCTCAGTAACATTACACCACAAGCTTGTTGAATGTCTTTTCTACCTACATTTTCTTTAAAAGAAATGAAGTAGTCTCTGATCTAAGGAAAAACAATGAAAACTATTTGAACATGCCATCCACTGTCAATACCTACCCACGCACAAGGACTTGTGGAATTCCACTCTGTTATTGTTCTACACGTGCTTGTCAAGTTTAGGGGGTCTGTGGACACAAGGCCTAAAGGGTAAGGCTTTAGGTGGCCTGGTTTTCTGAGTACATTGTTTTCTCAGGAGAGCCCTTCTCCTGCATGGCTGTAAGCATGGCTCCACGTGGATGACTGTGCCCAGCTTCAGGGTTTCTCTCTCACCTGAGCACTGGCCATTACCTGGACATTTCCACCAACCTGGCAGGTTATCTCCTCAGTCTCAACAAGTAAAGAGCCGATCTCAAAACTCCTTCTTGAAAACTAGCCATTTATCTAAATTCCTTTAAAATCTTCATATGATTTTGTATTTTCTTGATTCTTTTTTTGGTTACCAGTGCCATAATCCTCAATATCTTGGAGGCACACATACTTGTTTGCCGTGGACAATTAGTTACTATTTTCTCTTATTTCTACTTTTCAGATATGTCTCATTTCCACCTTCTTCTTTCTGCCTGCATCAACTTGTCCTGTTCCTAATAACTTCAAATCTGAAATTTAAAAATAGCAGTTACATAATGAAAATAATAATAGCTGTGCCTACACTTCACAGGCCTGCTTGAGGCTAAAACAAGATAAATCATATTAAGGGTCATGTAAGTATTAAATTACAATTGTCATATTATTTCTATTAAAGAAAAGCATCCACTAAAAAAGAGAAATGTAGATGAGCAAAAGCATGAGAATAAAAATCACTGTATTCCCATCACCCGGACATAGGCAGGGTATATTTCCTAGCACAATTTTGAGTGTATCTCTGTTTATAAAAATACATACTTTTCCAGTAATATCTCATAATCTTTTTACATGTAATATGTTTTAGACCAGTTTTCTGAATATTTTCTACCTCATGGCATACACATAAAAAGTAACATTTTTATGAATAGTAGGGATAACAGGGAAAGATGCCTGCAGTTTTGAGACATTTAACTGGGGGTTCATGCCCCATGAGACCCTGACCATCTCCCAAGAAGGCAAAGGGCACCAAAACATTCTTCCTGGCACATTTTTCTAGAAGCTCTGTTGTTGATATCTTTCCATGAACTGCTCTAGAACATAAGTTTTATTGGCTGTAGGGTACTTCATAATACACTTTGATTCACTAAATAATACTATGCTACTGGACATTCATGTTATAGCAAATGTTTCATTACTACAACAGTATATTGACAAATAATAATGCTGTTCAATCTGGGGACATACTTCTTACAACTCTGTTTCAAAGTTAAAGGGTGCAGAACTTTTAAGGATTTCAGGTTCACACTGTCCCTTTGCCTAATGGAAAGGTGATTCCATTTCTAAATTACAAGCCCTTTTTAAATTCCACTTATGGGGTGTGAAGGTGTCTACATAACTGCAATGTGTAAGTGTGAAGTGAAGTTGCTCAGTTGTGTCCAACTGTTTGCTACCCCGTGGACTGTAGCCCACCAGGCTCCTCTGTCCATGGGATTTTCCAGGCAAGAATACTGGACTGGGTTGCCATTTCCTTCTCCAGGGGATCTTCCCAACCCAGGGATAAACTCAGGTCTTCTGCATTGCAGGCAGATGCTTCAACCTCTGAGCCACCAGGGAAGCTTCATCAATTTAGACCAGGATGTTGGAAGGGAAATTTTTCTGGCTAAATTTTGCTGGAGGGACTAATAAGATAGGATGGTCAACAGAGTGTGATTTCCACTCTACATGGAGATTTTACAGAGAATAATCAGAGACCCTTAAATCCTCAGGAAGATCAGATATCTAAGAAGGTTTGAGAGAGAGGATGCTATGAGCTGTCAGAAGGGTGATTTGAGGTTCACAGGAAAGAATTTGCATCTTACTATTCATACAGGTAAAAAAGGACATACCACATATGTGTAAGTGAATAAAAAGGCTTGCCTTCGGGCCACTGTATCTTGTGACTTATTTTTCCTTAATTAAAAAAGAATTTATTGGAATATAGTTGCCTTACAATGTTGTGTTAGTTTTTACTGTACAGCAAAGTGAATCAGCTATACATATATGCATATCTGCACATCTTGGATTTCCTTCACATTTAGGCCATCAAGTGACTTCATTTATTTTTGACCAGATTCAAAGAACATTAGATCAAGAATATGAAGATACAGATTCTAGACCTGCCATTACCATCAAAGAGCTGCATGCCGTGGGGAAGTCACTTAAAGTCTCTACATGTGTTTCCCTCTTGAAAAATTAGAGTCTAAAATTGAGTCACTTTAAGGCTCCACTTAGTTCTAAAATTTCATGATTAGAAGAAAGCAAAATTTCTGCAAAGTCTGTTCCAGGAATCCATGAACACAAGGAGTTTCATGATCAAATATTATTGGAACTTTGTTATAATGCGTATTTCCTCTTACAAATTCAGAGAGTTCATTACCATATTAATAGATTCGAAAAATTCTGCTGAAAACTGGTTTGGCTAAATCAAAGATATCTAAACTTATTTGAGTATTTGATGTTTTTTTCCTTGAATGTTTATCTCAGATCAATCTTTAAGAAACAAAAAAATAATTATTTGATAATCCTAGGTTGCAAAGGAGAAAAGGAAAGATATACCCATTTGAATGCAGAGTTCCAAAGAATAGCAAGGAAAGATAAGAAAACCTTCCTCAGTGATCAGTGCAAACAAACAGAATGGGGAAACAAAAGAATGGGAAAGACTAGAGATCTCTTCAAGAAAATTAAGAGATACCAAGGGAACATTTCATGCAAAGATGGGCTTGATAAAGGACAGAAATGGTATGGACCTAACAGAAGCAGAAGATATTAAGAAGAGGTGCAAGAATGCACAGAAGAACTATACAAAAAAGATCTTCATGACCCAGATAACCATGATGGTGTGATCACTCATCTAGAGCCAGACATCCTGAAATGTGAAGTCAAGTGGGCCTCAGGAAGCATTGCTACCAACAAAGCTAGTGGAGGTGATGGAATTCCAGCTGAGCAATTTCAAATTCTAAAAGATGATGCTATGAAAGTGCTGCACTCAATATGCCAGCAAATTTGGAAAACTCAGCAGTGGCCATAGGACTGGAAAAGGTCAGTTTTCAATCCAATCCCAAAGAAAGGCAATGCCAAAGAATACTCAAACTACCACACAATTATACTTATCTCACACACTAGCAAAGTAATGCTCAAAATTCTCCAAGTCAAGCTTCAACAGTATGTGAACCATGAACTTTCAGATGTTCAAGCTGGATGTAGAAAAGGCAGAGGAACCAGAGATCGAATTTCCAACATCTACTGGATAATGAAAAAAGTAAGAGAGATCCAGAAAAACATCTACTTCTGCCTTATTGACTATGCCAAAACCTTTCACTGTGTGGATTGTAACAAACTATGGAAAATTCTTAAAGAGATGGGAATAACAAACCACCTGAACTGCTTCCTGAGAAACTTGTATGTGGGTCAGGAAGCAATAGTTAGAAATGGACATGGTACAACAGACTGGTTCAAAATTGGGAAAGGGGTACATCAAGGCTGTATATTGTCAACCTGCTTATTTAAATTATATGCAGAGTACATTGTGAGAAACACTGGGCTGGAGGAAGCACAAGCTGGAATCAAGATTGCCGGGAAAAATATCAATAACCTCAGATATGCAGATGACACCACCCTTATGGCAGAAAGTGAAGAAGAACCAAAGGGCCTCTGATGAAAGTGAAAGAGGAGAGTGAAAGAGTTGGCTTGAAACTCAACATTCAGAAAACTAAGATCGTGGCATCTGGTCCCAACACTTCATGGCAGATAGATGGGGAAACAATGGAAACGAGACTTTATTTTGGGGGGCTCGAAAATCACTGCAGATGGTGTCTGCAGCCGTGAAATTAAAAGATGCTTGCTCTGTGGAAGAAAAGTTGTGACCAACCTAGACAGCATACTGAAAAGCAGAGACATTACTTAGCCAACAAAGGTCTATCTAGTCAAAGCTACGGTTTTTCTACTAGTCATGTATGGATGTGAGAGTTGGACTATAAAGAAAGCTGAGCGCCAAAAAATTGATGCTTTTAACTGTGGTGTTGGAAAGACTCTTGAGAGTCCTTTGGACTGCAAGGAGATCCAACCAGTCAATCCCAAAGGAAATCAGTCCTGAATATTCATTGGAAGGACTGATGCTAAAGCTGAAATTCCAAAACTTTGTCTACCTGATGTGAAGAACTGACTCATTGGAAAAGACCCTGATGCTGACAAAGACTGAAGGCAGGAGGAGAAGGGGATGACAGAGGATGAGATGGTTGGATGGCATCACTGACTCAATGGACATGAGTATGAGTAAACACCATGCGTTGGTGATGGACAGGGAGGCCTGGTATGCTGCAGTCTATGGGGTCACAAAGAGTCAGACATGACTGAGCAACTGAACTGAACTGAAGTTGAAAACAATTCCTTGATAGAGATAATTGAAGATAGAACATAAACTCAATCAGTAATACCTCCTAGACACAAAAGCAGCTAATTCCAGATGTGAGATGCACTCTATTCTGAGTCAGACTTGCTGCCGTACTTGCTCTTTTGTTATCAACAGCTACTTGTATGTTAGTCTGTCACTCTGGACCCCATTCTTCCCAAACTAAATCCTGTAGAACTATCCTTTCTAGAGAATGCATACCCAATATCCAAGAAGAGAATATGTTATACTCAAATCATACATAACCATTTTGGAAAACCATCTGGCATTACCTGATAAAGCTGAAGATGTCTATAACTTAGAAATATCACTCCTATAAATACACATTCTAGTGAATTTTTTGAACATGTGTACAACTTAACCTATACTAAAACTTTATAATAATATTGGTAATTATAAATTTAAAAAATAAATAAACATGATTTACTAACTGATAGGGATGTGAATGAATAAATTCTGTTATATTCATATTATGAATACTACTGAACAGTGAGAAAGAAAGAACAAGAGGTATTCATGTTAACAAATTAATTTCATAAGCAGAATTTCAAGGAGAAAAAAAACAGGTTGCTGAAAAATATACACTATGTTTCCTTTTACACTGTTGGTGGGAATGCAAACTGGTACAGCCACTATGGAGAACAGTGTGGAGATTCCTTAAAAAACTGGAAATAGAACTGCCTTATGACCCAGCAATCCCACTGCTGGGCATATACACCGAGGAAACCAGAATAGAAAGAGACACATGTACCCCAATGTTCATCGCATCACTGTTTATAATAGCCAGGACATGGAAACAACCTAGATGTCTATCAGCAGATGAATCGATAAGAAAGCTATGGTACATATACACAATGGAGTATTACTCAGCCATTAAAAAGAATACATTTGAATCAGTTCCAATGAGGTGGATGAAACTGGAGCTGATTATACAGAGTGAAGTAAGCCAGACAGAAAAACACCAATATAGTATACTAACGCATATATATGGAATTTAGAAAGATGATAATAACCCTGTATGCAAGACAGCAAAAGAGACACATATGTATAGATCAGTCTTTTGGACTCTGTGGGAGAGGGAGAGGGTGGGATGATTTGGGAGAATGGCATTGAAACATGTATAATATCATATATGAAATGAATCGCCATCCAGGTTCGATGCATAATACTGGATGCTTGGGGCTGGTCCACTGAGATGACCCAGAGGGATGGTACAGGGAGGGAGGAGGGAGGGGGGTTCAGGATGGGGAACACGTGTATACCTGTGGCAGATACATGTTGATGTATGGCAAAACCAATACAATACTGTAAAGTAATTAACCTCCAATTAAAATAAATAAATTTATATATTTTTTAAAAAGTCAACTGTATCCAAAAGTAAACTGTATTGATTAGGATATACTGCTGCTGCTGCTAAGTTGCTTGAGTCGTGTCCTACTCTGTGCGACCCCACAGACGGCAGCCCACCTGGCTCCACCATCCCAAGATTCTCCAGGCAAGAACACTGGAGTGGGTTGCCATTTCCTGCTCCAATGCATGAAAATGAAAAGTGAAAGTGAAGTCACTCAGTCGAGTCCACCTCTTTGCAATCCCATGGACTGCAGCCTACCAGGCTCCTCCGCCCATGGGATTTTCCAGGCAAGATTACTGGAGTAGGTTGCCATTGCCTTCTCCATAGGATAAATACATTATTCTTAAAAACTCT
The DNA here is from genome assembly GCA_006410935.1 of Redunca redunca. Lineage (NCBI taxonomy): Eukaryota > Metazoa > Chordata > Mammalia > Artiodactyla > Bovidae > Redunca > Redunca redunca. The sequence continues at coordinate 274,293 of SJYQ01001040.1, forward strand.
TCTATCCTAACACGCTGGTAACATTTGGGAGTGAAAAGAGGTAATGAAATTTGGGAGAAGCATGCTGCTGCTGCTGCTAAGTCACTTCAGTCGTGTCCAACCCTGTGCGACCCCATAGATGGCAGCCCACCAGGCTCCTCCATCCCTGAGATTCTCCAGGCAAGAACACTAGAGTGGGTTGCCATTTAATACACAGTTATATTATTCTAGCTGTTACACTGCACTGTGGGCATATATATGGCTTTTATATTTACATTCACCTTTATTTCTGGATGCAAGAGTATTTTATAACAGGAAGCACTTTTAATAGAAAAGTTTGAAGTAATCATGAAAAATGCAAATTTTAAAAAACAAACTGATTTCTGCAATCAGAAGATAACAGATATGAAAGACAGACTTAAAACAAAGCAGCATAAAGTAATTAATGTCTCTGACGAATGGAAAAATCAAAGATATATTAAAATTCCCCTGAAATAAAAAAACTGAATCCATTAACAGAAAAAATACACAGTGCTCATAGGAAAATGTCATACAGTAATAGCAACATGGAAATATATTCTGCTCAAGATTTTAAATTTAAAGAAAAAAAATTCCTTGGGTACCCATGCAGAAATAAAAATCACCCTAAAACTGAAAGAAAATCAGGCTGGCATCAGACTGCTCTATACTCATATTCATTTTATAAAAGACAATAGAACAATATCCGCAAAATTTAGAAACAAAAATCTGTGATCAAAATAAGATTAAATCCAAAAATAATAATAATAAAAAGATTAAATCCAGAGGAGGTACTATTCATATTTTCAACATGAGAAAACTCAGGATAGC
>SJYQ01001040.1:275128-340795 GCA_006410935.1 Redunca redunca
ATAAGATTGTCCTCAAAAACTGATTTACCAAAAACAAAAAATAAATAATTCATGTAATTAAGATATGAACTAAACAAAGAATTTGGTAATAAAGAAGTTATATATAAGAAAGATATCCATCTGAATGCAGAATTCCAAAGAATAGCAAGGAGAGATTTTAAAAAAAGCCTTCCTAAGTGATCAATGCAAAGAAACAGAGGAAAACAATAGAATGGGAATGACTAGAGATCTCTTCAAGAAAATTAGTGATAACAAGGGAACATTTAATGTAAAGATGGACACAATAAAACAGAAACAGTATGAATCTAACAGAAGCAGAAGACATTAGGAAGAGGTGGAAACACAGAAGAACTATACAAAAAAGGTCTTAATGATCCAGATAACCATGATGATGTGATCACTCACCTAGAGCCAGACATCCTGGAAGGAAAAGTGAAGTGTGCCTTGGGAAGCATCACTACGAACAAAGCTAGTGGAGGTGATGGAATTCTAGCTGAGCTGTTTCAAATCCTAAAAGATGATGCTATGAAAGTGCTGCACTCAATATGCCAGCAAATTGGGAAAACTCAGCAGTGGTCACAGGACTGGAAAAGGTCAGTTTTCATTCCAATTCCAAAGAAAGGCAATGCCAAAGAATGCTCAAACTACTGCACAATTGCACTCATCTCACACGCTAGTAAAGTAATGCTCAAAATTCTCAAAGCCAGGCTTCAGCAACACGTGAACCAGGAACTTCTGGATGTTCAAGCTGGGTTTAGAAAAGGCAGAGGAACCAGAGATCAAATTGCCAACATTCATCAGATCATCAAAAAAGCAAGAGAAATCTAGAAAAACATCTACTTATGCTTCATTGACTACACTAAAACCTTTGTCTGTGTGGATCACAACAAACTAAAGAAAATTCTTCGAGATGGGAATACAAGAGCACCTTACCTGCCTCCTGAGAAATCTGCATGCAGGTCAAGAAACAACAGTTAGAACCAGATATAAAACAATAGGCAAGGCTGTATAAAGTCACCTAGCTTACTTATCATGTAAAATGTCAAGCTGGATGAAGCACAAGCTGGAATTAAGATTGTCGGCAGAAATATCAATATGGCAGAAGGTAAAGAAGAACTAAAGAGTCTCTTGATGAAGGTGAAAGAGGAGAGGGGAAAAGTTGGCTTAAAGCTCAACATTCAGAAAACAAAGATCATGGCATCCGGTCCCATCACTTTATGGCAGATAGATGGGGAAACAGTGACTGACTTTGTTTTTTGGGCTCCACAATCACTACAGATAGTGACTGCAGCCATGAAATTAAAAGACACTTACTCCTTGGAAGGAAAGTTATGACCAACCTAGACAGCATATTGAAAAGCAGAGACATTACTTTGTCAACAAAGGTCTGTCTAGTCAAGGCTGTGGTTTTTCCAGTGGTCATGTATGGATGTGAGAGTTGGACTATAAAGAAAGCTGAGCCCCAAAGAACTGATGCTTTTGAACTGTGGTGTTGGAGAAGACTCTTGAGAGTCCCCTGGACTGCAAGGAAATCAAACCAGTTCATCTGAAAGGAAATCAGTCTGAATATTCATCGGAAGGATTGATGATGAAGCTGAAACTCCAATTCTCTGGCCACCTGAAGCAAAGAGCTGACTCATTTGAAATGACCCTGATGCTGGGAAAGACTGAGGGAAGGAGCAGAAGGGGATAACAGGGGATGAGATGGTTGGATGAGATGGTTGGATGGCATCACCAACTCAGTGGACATGGGTTTGAGTAAACTCTGGGAGTTGGTGGTGGACAGGGAGGCCTGGTGTGCTGCAGTTCATGAGGTCACAAAGAGTTGGACATGACTGAGCGACTGAACTGAACTGAACAGATATGCAGATGACACCACCCTTATGGTAGATGGTGCAAAGAGGAACTAAACAGTCTCTTAATGGAAGTGAAAGAGGAGAGTGAAAAAGCTGGCTTAAAACTCAACATTCAAAAAACGAAGATCATATCATCTGGTCTCATCAATTCATGGCAAATAGATGGGGAAATAATGGAAACAGTAAGAGACTTTATTTTCTTGGGCTCCAAAATCACAGCAGATGGTGACTGTAGTCATGAAATTAAAAGATGCTTGCTCCTTGGAAGAAAAGTTATGACCAACCTAGACAGCATATTAAAAAGCAGACACATTACTTTGACAACAAACGTCCATTTAGTCAATGCTATGGCTTTTAGTAGTCAGGTATGGATGTGAGAGTTGGACCATAAAGAAGGCTGAGCGCCGAAGAATTGATCCTTTTGAACTGTGGTGTTGGAGAAGACTCTTGAGAATCCCTTGGACTGTAAGGTGATCAAACCAGTTGATCCTAAAGGAAATCAGTACTGAATATTCATTGCAAGGACTAATGCTGAAGATCCAATACTTCGGCTACCTGATGAGAAGAACTGACACATTGGAAAAGACCCTGATGCTGGGAAAGATAGAAGGCAAGAGGAGAAGGGGATGACAGAGGATGAGATGGTTGGATGGAATCACTGAATCGATGAACAGGAGTCTGAGTAAGATACGGGATTTGGTGAATGACAGGGAAGCCTGGTGTGTTCCAGTTCATGGGGCCACAAAGAGTTGGACATGACTGAGTGACTGAACTGAAGAGGAGGAAGGTGGAGCTATGGGGACACTGATGATTTCACTTCTGTTATAGGAAGGAGTGAATTTTTATCATGACGTTTAGAAAGATTCAGTTTCTTAATATTTTCCAAAACTTTACAGGAATACATCAGGAAGCAATTTCTCTTAAAAAAATTATTTTTATTGGAGTATAGTTTATTTACAATATTGTGTTAGCTTCAGGTATACAGTAAAGTGAATCTTTTATACATATATCCACTCTTTTTTAGATTCTTTTCCCATATAGGGCAGTATAGAGAAATTAGTAGAGTTCCCTTTGTTATACAATAGGTCCTTATTAGTTATCTATTTTATATATATAGTAGTGTGGATAAGTTAGTCCCAGTAGGAAGCAATTTCTTTTTATGTGAAAAACTTATTCAAAGTTAAAACAATTTTTCTTTTATTCTTAGTTTTCTTTTCCTTGTTAAATTCAACAAAATTCAATATTTTTTTATTCAGAACATTACAGATCAGATAATCTCATTTTTCTAAAAATATTTATAACCATTCTTCTCCTTGTATATTTGCATAGAAAAATGTCTGAAATGCAGATTCAAGTGATATTAATGATAACTATTATGGGTGGTTTAAATTTTTCTTCTTTGCTAAATTTCTCAATTGCTTACTTTATTATAAGGCATTATTTTTATAAATACAGCCTATAAATAAATAAATTTTATAAAAAATATACTTTTATAAATACAAATGATTTTTCTCTAAAGAAAGCTATTAGTAAAACTAGGAATCTAAGCAAATATAATTGTCTCCTCTCTTTTCTGAGATCCCACAGAAATACAGGAAATGAAATAAATCAGAAAGAAACTTTAATATGCATGTACATTAAAAAGAACTATCAGGAGATGAGAGAGTCTGAGAGAATTCTATAAGATAGAAAGCAGATTAGATTGGATTGATGGAAAAACAGATTACATTATTCTGAACCCCTAAATTTCAGAGCTAAAGACAGCTTTCTGTAAGAAGTTTGGGAGGAAAAATTCCAAATTTCAAGTCATCAAATGTCAAGAGCAGAAGAGCCCATGGGATTACTATCTAGGCTAGTATGTCCACCCTCCCACCCATTTTAGGAATAGGGACTCTATGAGACTGGCCTCTGGGGCTTTTGTTCCTGGCTAAAGCTCTTAGCATGGCTTTTGTGATATGTTTTAGCAGGAATCCTAATGTGAATTTTAAAGCACAAAAGAAAAACACAGAAGAGCTTGGGTAACTTTGGGTCCCAATGGGAAGAAAATTATGAGGCAGTGCCACCCAAAGTTCCATTCCCAAAGATAAAGCTTTTACTCCGGCATTAGCACAGGTCACTAGGCTACCAGTGAGCTACACACACATCCATGTACACTTCCAGGGAAGCTCACCGGCCAGCACATTTTCTCCATGGAGCAAAGGCTTTGATCTGCTCTCCCTGTTAAGGGGGAGATGTGTTGGAAACACAGACTCACACGCGCTATACTAAGCAATGTGGTTCTTCATCAGCTCAGAGTGAGTAAACAAGGATTTCGAGACATTGGAGGAAAGTAAAGTAAATAGCACGAAAGAGAAAGTTGGAGAGTAACAAATAGAACAAATGACTCATAAGAAAACAGATCACTATTTTTTAAAAATGACTAAACTCAGAGAGGTGAGACTTTATAGCCATAAAACCACAATACGCTGCTATAAAATTAAGAATATGATTACTAGAAAATAAATTCAGTTGGTAAACTGTCAAAACTTAAGACCAAGAGAGTGAACTGTAAGATAACTTTGAGGAAATCTGAGAACAGAGCAAACTCAAAGAGACAGACACCATAAAAAGAACAATCAAATTGACATGGGTATAATATCAATAATTAAATAAAGAATAGAAAATATCCCAGAACTCAAGAAAAACCTTAGTCTTCAAACAGAAAGAGCTTACTAAGAATGACACAGAATAGACAGTCTAAAAAGTTAGTTCACATCTAAATACACAGTGGCAAATTTGACAACCCCAGCAATTATGCTGGTAAAGAATCCACCTGCAATGCAGGAGACCTGGGTTTGACCCCTGGGTTAGAAAGATCCCCCGGAGAAGGGAAAGGCTACCCACTCCAGTATTCTGGCCTGGAGAATTCCATGGACTGTGTAGTCCATGGGGTCACAAAAAGTCGGACATGACTGACTGACTTTCACTTTCAGGAATTATGACTAAGATCCCTAAAGTTTTTAAAGCTTTAAAAAGTCACAGCTTCTGATAAACAAAAGTTATACTGATGCCAGAATTCTCACCAGCAGCACAGGCCATTAGCAGATAACAAAGCAAGTTAAAAAACTTTGAGGAAATAGAAAACTTTTTCAGATACAAAAAGCCTCAAAGATTTTGTGTGTCACAGTGAAAAAATACAAGGAATTAGTCAAGAGGAAAAACAAATATAAGAGATATTTCCTGGTGGTCCAGTGATTGCGACTTTGGCTTCCAATGAGGGGAGTGGGTTCAATCCCTGGTTGGGGAGGCAGAAGCCCACATGTCTCATAGACACAAGGCTAAAACATAAAACAGAAACAATACTGTAACAAATTCAACAGAGACTTAAAAAAAATGACCTACCTCAAAAAATTATTTTTAAAAGAAAAGGGTTAACATAGATAACAACGATAGCAAAGATAGAACAAACAGTGGCAATCTGAGTATAAACTAGAGGAAGAGTAGAAATTTGAAAAGAAATAAGAATTACATCCATTTTTAATGAGTCATACATTCTTCTAGACTAACAAGAGTTCAGTGTCACAGGATTCTTTTTCTATTAGTCTATGAAACTAGTTGGTTCCACAATGAAAGGTATTTATATGATCATTATACTTGATATACTTTTTGTACAGGGGGTAAATTTTCTGATGCAATCTATAAACAAAGCATATTTAGTGAACTACACGTTCTAAATCTGGACTAACCTGAGATAACATAACCAAACAACATTGGGAGTTACATAGAAGAGGAAAGTTCTTCCTCTATTATACTGGGAGTCAGCAGGACATCCGGAGTAGATGGCTCAGGAAACAGAAGTATGAGTATCATGACATAAAGTTATCACGGTCATCAGCTGAAACAAGTAAATAACAGAAGGTCAGAGTAGATCACCCTGGGGAGCATGATCAGGCACAAGTGGAGTGGGTGGGAGAAAGTTGTTTTTTATTTTACACACTCCTATACAGTTTGACTCCCCTTCCTCACATTCAATATTTCTTTAATTTTAAAAAGTCAGTAAGCAGTCCCCCAAACAACAGAATACCTAAACAATCCTTCGGTTCTCTCCTTTTCACCCCATTCCTTAGTGAACAATTCTGAACATCTGCTTAAATATTTCAAAAAGTCCTATTCACCTTACTTTTAAAAAACTCAGTGACTAGTTTACTGAAACAGAGTACTTATGCTAAATACTCTAAAATCCCAACTCGCTGTTTGGACCCCGTCATTTTAGAATTCAGGAAACTGAGTCCTGGGGAGGTCAATGTCCAAGCCAAGGATACGCTATAAGGCAGTGGCAGATGTACAGGGCTTAAGTGGTTTACAGCTACCCATAACTGTTATCAGAGGCAGTAGCATTATGGGTTGGCTTTCTGAGAAGGTTCAGAGAGGAAATACCTGTGGCAACTTTTCCTCTCCCTCCCTCAGTGTCCAGCTGCTTCCTGCCTGCAATCAAGGTGAACACTAAGCATCAGATATCACCCTTCTTAGGCCACTGGTATGTCATTACTTTTGTGCAGATATCAGGGCCTCCTGGAATCTGCGGTTAAGAAAGAATAAACGGGCCTCTGGAGGAACCAGCCAGAGCTGTGAGTGTGAAAATCCTTTGCAAACATGAACTAGTTGGCAGGTCAAAGAGCACAACACAGAGGGAGAAAGACGTGACTGACAGAAGGATGCGAAGGAGAGGCAAAGAGAAGGACCTTTTCCTGTTTCTCTTAAGGGTGACTTACAGGGACAGAGCTTGTGGGGTTCCGAAGTTTCTTTGCACTGGGTGATTATGCACCCCTTTATCACCGCAGGATTGCCAAAGGTGACAGAAGGAAATAACATGAAGCCTCTGTGAGGGAAATGCTACTAACCCTACAGCATGGCCGCCAATAAGAACAAAAACGTCCTGGCAACTTTAAAGCACATTGTTGTTTCCCTCTGATGTTCCAGGATGCTCAAGGACGGGGAAAGAACAACATCAAGAAGGTAGACAACCTGTCCAAACTTGAAAAGGATGCTTTGACCAAGTTATAAAATAAGCACTAAGAAATATGTCTGCCGAAGCACCTCAGAGCTGTGTGGATGTGTGTGGGAGGGGAGGGAGGGTTTGTACCTTTATACATCCTATTAGCCAGCTAATCTGCCCTCAGTGGGAAGGTACGCTGTCCCCTGCAGACTGCAAGTATCTGACAGCAGCTTCCATGCCCACTGTGCTCATCCAGCAGAGTATCTGGCACATGAAAGGCATCGGGTAAGTATCTGTTAATTACCTCACTCAAGGGGACGTGGCAGCCCTCGGAATTCAGTCTCCATCTCAGTTTGAAGAGATGATTCTGTGCGCTTCTCTTCCTCTTTGCAGCTCCTCTGGTAGCAGATAAACGGAGGGTAGGTAGGTAAGGGGGGCCTGGGGGATATTTTTTATGTCTCTCTAAATGCTGGTACGCTTGGCAACAGAGAGAGGGTAATTCAGGTATGTCAGGAAAAGGTTTTAAGAATTTTTTGATATGGACCATTTTTAAAGTCTTTATTGAATTTGCAACAATATTGCTTCTGCAATATTCCCCCCTTCCCCGCCACCACCCCAGGCATGGGGATGTTAGCTCCCTGACCAGGTATTGAACCTGCACCCCCAGCATTGGATGGCAAAGTCTTAACCACTGGACCACTAGGCAATTCCCAGGAAAAGTTGTTAAACTATATTTTAAAATGGACAAAAAGGTTACTGAGTGTCCTGTGCAGTATAACCTTTCAGGGTGTTCTTCACCTTCCAGAGTCTTAGAGTTATTTTTCAACTCTGTAAGAAAAACTAACGATGATACAAGTAATTTTTGTCCTTAGAAACCAAATGGAATTATATCTGGAGGAATCCGAATGATGACTGCCCTACAGATGGACCAGTCTTCCATCTATGTATAAATTCTTTCCAGCTTTCCTCATTGCCTACAATGTGGTTCCTTGAGGTTGCCTTTGAACAGGTTTAACATCTTACTAGTTTACCTATTCATGAGTTAAATAAAGTATCTGTCACATGCTAATATTTGCATGAGAATCATGTCTTTATCTTTGTAAACAATTATCTTTTAGAAAATCAATACACTATTTTTCACTTTAGTTCTAAGATGTAATTTATATTGTCACCTCATCATGACTTTTCCTCTTTCCTTGTAGGTGTAATGCACAGCACATTAACTAACAGTATACTTGCTTTGGAGACGACTGACCTGCTCTCCCTCTCTATCTCCTAGTAATCTTGGTCAAATTAATTAATCTCAAGCCTTGGCTTCTATATATATAGAACAGGACTAATATTAGCAGTTACTTTATGGGTTGCTCTGAGACAATGAGTTAATGCATGAAAATCGATTATACATGGCTTGGTAAACAGCAAGTGCACAACAGATGCACTGTTAATCCTCTTTTATTGCCCTGTGGTCAGTGAGCTAGACTTTCAGTGATTGTTGTCCGGTAAGAATGAGAGGGTAGAAGTGGACAGCTGCAACAATTCTCCTAGGTCGTAATTTTTCCTTTCCACGCATTCCCTGGAAAGTCCCAAGAAACGTATAGTCTGTGTAGCAACTGCTAGTTGCCTATCCAAATCCATTCTTGCCTTTCACCTTATTAACAAAATGCCTACATTACTGTTGGCAAGAATGCACCAACTGAAATACTATACTGTCCAGCCACTCTTGCAGCAAAGTGTGGCTAATGACCAAGTTCTGACCTTTGAGATGAGCACATACATTTGCTGGGAGAGACTTCCTGGGAGGTTCCTTAAAAGGGGGAGGAAAAGCTAGGGAAAGACAATTTTGAGTCCCCCTCTTTATCCATCTTATGGCCTACAACATGGATTTCTTGGCTGAAGCTCCAGCTGTCATCTTGGATGTTGAGGTGACTTGCAGGAGATAAGCTGTGTACTAAGACAGTGTAGTAAGAAGATGCAAGCAGCCTGGGGTTAAACAAATTTTGTGTAGCTGCCACACTGCCTTAGGTTCCCTCAATCAGACTTCTTTCACATAATATAAAAAAATGTTCCTATGTGTTTAAGTCACAGTTAATTTGGCTTTTGTGTCAGTTACTTAGAGGTGAACTAACTGATAAACACTATCCTGTTCAGACCAAGGGGCGCTTTAACCATGTGAGTCATAATGGATCCATGGAGTCTGAGAATGCAGATCAATTTCTACCCTCTGCTTTTAGCTGGGTTACTTGCTGGATCTGAGGGAGAACACAGTAGTAAAGGACCCACGTCAACAGGTGAAGGGTCTCCCTTTCTGTCCGTGCCTCCACTTTTACAAGTGAGTCATTTCCCCAGTGAATACTTTTTTCCATCCATAGCAATCTTCAGAACTATGAGTCTCTGGTGCAATTATAGAATGAAAATGCTAAATGAAATGCTAAACATTAGCATATTTAGAATATGCTAGGATATTTTATGTTAGAATAAAAAACTAAATTTTGATCTGCTTCTTCTGGGCAGATATAAACAGTATTTAGTTATATGACTATATAACTATGGTTATAGGTAGGTAGGTAAAGTTGCTCAGTCGTGTCCGACTCTTTGTGACCCCATGGGCTATAGCCTACCAGGCTCCTCTGTCCATGGGATTTTCCAGGCAATAGTACTGGAGTGGATAGCCATTTCCTTCTCCAGGGGATCTTCCCGACCCAGGGATCGAACCCGGGTCTCCCACATTGTAGACAGACGCTCAACCGTCTGAGCCACCAGGGAAGTCCTCAACTATGGTTATAGTTAGGTTATATAATGTCAGTAAGTTCAGTTCAATTCAGTTCAGTTGCTCAGTCATGTCCAGCTCTTTGCAACCCCATGGACTGCAGCATGCCAGGCTTCCCTATCCATCACCAACTTCCAGAGCCTGCTCAAACTCATGTCCATAAAATCAGTCATGCCATGCAACCGTCTCATCCTCTGTCATCCCCTTCTCCTCCCGTCTTCAATCTTTACCAGCATCAGGGTCTTTTCCAATGAGTCAGCTCTTCATATCAGGTGGCCAAAGTATTAGAGTTTCAGCTTCAGCATCAGTCCTTCCCATGAATATTCAGGGCTGATTTTCTTTAGCATGGACTGGTTGGATCTCCTTGCAGTCTAGGGACTTTCAAAGCGTCTTCTCCAACACCATAGTTCAAAATCATCAATTCTTTGGCATTCAGCCTTCTTTAGAGTCCAACTCTCACATCCATAATGACTATTAGAAAAAACATAGTTTTCACTAGATGGACCTTTGTTGGCTAAGTAATGTCTCTGCTTTTTAATATGCTTTCTAGGTTGGTCATAACTTCTTCCAAGGAGCAAGCATCTTTTAATTTCATGGCTGAAGTCACCATCTGCAGTGATTTTGGAGCCAAAGAAAATAAAGTCTCTCACTGTTTCCATTGTTTCCCCATCTAATTGTCATGAAGTGATGGGACCAGATGCCATGATCTTAGTTTTTCAAATGTTGAGTTTCAAACCAACTTTTTTACTCTCCTCTTTCACTTTCATCAAGAGGCTCTTTAGTTCTTCTTCGCTTTCTGTCATAAGGGTCGTGTCATCTGCATATCTGAGGTTATTGATATTTCTCCCAGCAGTCTTGATTCCAGCTTGTACTTCATCCAGACCATCATTTCTCATGATGCATATAAGTTAAATAAGCAAGGTGACAATATACAGCCTTGACATACTCTTTTCCCTATATGGAACCTATCTTTTGTTCCAGGTCCAGTTCTGACTGTTGCTTCCTGGCCTGCATACAGATTTCTCAAGAGGCAGGTAAGGTACTTCCATCTCTTGAAGAATTTTCCACAGTTTGTTGTGATCCACACAGTCAAAGGCTTTGGCATAGTCAATAAAGCAGAGGTAGATGTTTTTCTGGAACTCTCTTGCTTTTTTGATGATCCAATAGATGTTGGCAATTTGATCTCTGGTTCCTCTGCCTTTTCTAAGACCAGCTTGAACATCTGGAAGTTCACGGTTCATGTATTGTTGAAGCCTGGCTTGGAGAAACTTGAGCATTACTTTGCTAGCGTGTGAGATGAGTTCAGTTGTGTGGTAGTTTGAGCATTCTTTGGCATTGCCTTTCTTTGGGATTGGAATGAAAACTGACCTTTTCCAATCCTGTGGCCACTGCTGAGTTTTCCAAATTTGCTGGCATATTGAGTGCAGCACTGAAGCATCATCTTTTAGGATTTGAAATAGCTCAGCTAGAATCCCATCACTTCCACTAGCTTTGTTTGTGGTGATCTTTTAAGGCCTACTTGACTTCGCATTTCAGGATCACATTCCAGTGATCACAATACTATGATCACTCACCTAGGTTATATACTATATATTTATATAATTATACTTTTGTGGCTTTATTTTTGATAAAATCAGTAAAAATATTAGACCCCTATGTTTCACAAAGTGTGTTCCATTTATTTTATGGTATCTATTCCACAACACTGTGAATAAAGCATTAATGTTTCCAGTTTGTTGTTCAGTCACTAAGTTGCGTCTGACTCTTTGAGTCAGGTACAGATACAAAAACTAAAATGCAAAATGATTAAATAATGCGATCAAGGTAACTCCTATTTCTCTGTAGCAAGTGGTCTGTAGCAACTGATCACTAAAGAAACCCTTGACCGAACTGACATTTTTTAATAGCAAAAGGCATTTTAAAATTTAAAACAAAGAAACATTTCTAACATTTGAAGTTAGAACTTTCAATATATAAAAGAGACCAACAAATTACATACTTGATTTTGCCAATTAAGAAGTAAAGCAACATTTTAACAATTTAAACATGAAGGAAGTGGGATTATTTGGATTTTATTTTCCACCAAATATGTGAATATAAAATCTGTCCCAGGTTTTACCAGATTTCAAGTGTTTCATCTTCTCAATTGTTTTTCCTCTAATGTGACATGCAACTAATTAGCTCATCCCTGATTTGATAGCAACTAGTGACTTGAGAATATCCAGGGGACAGACCTGCAGCCAGCTCTGCAGAGCCCTGAAGAGGCAACAGATGAGTAAATGGATTTGTTCCTCTAGGGTGAGAGCTGATGAAAAGCACGTGTCACACAGATGGAGCCAAGGCATCCTGAAATTTCTTTTCTCCAGGTCCCTTTTAAGAAGAATATTTAATGAAAGAGTCACATTTCCAAAAGGTGATTCAAACAGTATTACAAATAGGTAAAATATTTATAACAACCAAAAAACAGATCTAAAGAAGTATTAGAGTTCATGCACAACTCCATTAATATAATTAATATAATTAGGGGCCTATAGAACAAACACATTGGAGGCAACAGAGCTTTAATAAGAGACTATGTCTGAATCAAAACACATTTATTCTACTCTTAAAAATCACAGACTCTCGGGATCTGGGTCTGGAGAGGTATCCTCCCTCCCCTTCCCACACCACTTCCTTCTTACAAGGATTATTCAGTACGTCTGGAGAGTTCAGGACTTCTCCCACATCAGAAGCCTTTCGGCTTCAGAGAAACATCCAGCCACTGAGCATCCTTCTTCCAAGATGATCCCAAATCACTCACTGTCTCAGTTAAGCTTGCCAAAGAAAATTTCATCCCCAGCCAGTTAGTGCCTTAACCGACCTGTGTGTGTGCTCCGTCATGTCCAACTCTTTGCAACCCCATGGACTGTGGCCCTCCAGGATCCTCTGTCCTTGGGATTTTCCAGGCAAGAATACTGGAGTGGGTTGCCATGCCCTTCTCCAGAGGATCTTCCTGACTGAGGGGTCAAACCTAGGTCTCCCACATTGTGGACAGATTCTTTGCCATCTACAACCACACTGCATAAGAGAGGAACAGATGCAGAAAAGTGACATGACATCAATTTCAAGAAACCAAGGAGCAACCCAGCCAAGGCTAGAAGCTGAACTGGCTGTCCCCTTTGGAAGTATTTTCTTATGCCAGCCCTTGGAGTCCCATGTGGAGGTAGCCTGCTATTGCTGGAACAGGTAGAAGATCATACCAGTCAGGATGCCCCCTGTGCCTCACAAATCTGCTGAATGACATTTGCATATTATTTCCTTGTCCCTGCTTTACTCAGAATAATTCAACCACCTTCTCCATACTAGCTGCTGTGCTGACCAGCTGAGGAATTCTGCTGATTTATTAGTCTTTGGGGAGCTGTGTTCCATATAATTTTCAAGCAATAGCAAAAAAAGATTCCTATCAGCTAGGGAGTTGTATGAAGCACAGAGGTTAAAACATCCCCCCTGAATAACACATATAAAAAGTCACCCAAAGCATCTTATTCAATCTGGCACCCAGATTTAAAGATTGCCAGATGGCCCACCCAGGCCCCTGAGGAAGACATGTTGCATTGGTCTTCCCTTCTTATTCCTGTCTTGCCCTGAAAATACCAAAAACTTGTAGAGAACCACAGAACTGCAGCATTCAATTATGCTAATAATTAAAGGTAAGATACTCAGGCTGGATGCTCCCTCACTACCTGGAGACAAAACACAGCGTTTGTATATGTAATACCAAATTCCCTGAGCATTTCTAAGAAAGCTGGAAACCTCGAGAAGAGATCAAGAAAGATGAGGGGTTTCAAATTCCTCCCATGACAAGCCTCTGGGATGCAACTATGTGAACGGCATGATAAAGTGTAATCAACCAAATACACTCTCTCACAAAGCCAGATGGACTTTCAATTACAGCCCTGGTATCACTCTGAATTGTTCTTGCCCTACATTTGCTTTAAACAATCAGTTCAGTGATTAGGCATCAGGCACAAAGTGCTCTGCTCTGTTGTACCATACATGACGTGAGAGCATTATAAATATGACGAGCAGAGACCCACCCACTGTAGGTTACTGAAGGCAATAGACGTACACATGGCCAAAAACATCAGCTAATGCTAATGCAGGGTTTACTTTTGCACTATCTCAGTATTCAACATATTCACTTGTTGAATCACACAGTATCTCTAAAACATAGGCTATATTTTCTTCTATCTGCTGAAGTAGAAATTAGGCAATTTGCCATGCCTCCCAACTGTCGTAAGCAGCCAATCAGCCAACACCTTGCTTTCAGACTTCTAGCCTCCAGAACTGAGACAATAAATTCTGTCTAAGCCATCCAGTCCGTGGCACTTAATACAGCAGCCCTAGCAAACCAATATAGTCACCAAGCCAATAAAACATGAACAACACAAACCCCAGCAGCCTGGTGCCAGAGTCGGCATTCATAAGCATTTCACTGAAGTGCTTATACTATTTAAAGCATTGAGCTTAACACCATACACTTTCCTACCTGTGAGGCCGAATGAGAACCACACAAGGCGTACAGAAGCCAAGTGAGTGCAAAGGAAGATCTTGAGTAGTCTCATTCAAAACATTCGTTCAGTAAGCATCTGCTGAGAATTAACAATTGTAAAGACTCCAAACGTTAAGACGTGTCTCTGTTCTCATGGAATTCAATACTCTAGTTGGATCTCTGAGCAACTAAATGACAATGTACTAAATTAGGGAGGCTTTACATCAGAAGTTTGTAAAATCCACAAGGTCATTCAGGTGCTAGGAGGTTAATACTGGGGTAGGAGGAGATTTTGAGCAGACAAAAAACAATATGTATAATGTCACAGAATCACAAATTGAAGACAGCAAGGCAAGGAAGAGAAAGTCCAGATTCTGAATAAAGTGTGTGAGGCTGGGTGAGAGCCACTAAGATCTAGAAAGCAGCCCTGAACTGGAGCCTGCTGCTGCCTCAGGTGCTGACCCGGGCCACCCTCCTGTCCCTGCACTGATTTCCTCATTCACGAGGATCTCCTGCTCCTCATTCATGTCACTCTAGCTGCCTGACTCCACGGAGCTAAACCTCAGCTTCTGAGGACCATTTCAACCGCCGGGCTTTTTACCCCTTCCCCCCGCCCCTGCTTCTAGGGCATCTTGGCCTTGTGTCCAGATTTTTTGGGGGAAACCATTTAGTTCTTCTCTCTGGCTTCCTACATCTGGCCTCTGGGGAGCTGGATCAGCCAAGCCTGCCTGGATCAGGTGGTTAAGGGAGGCGAAGGGGCCAGGTCACCTACCAGGATAAGGGGAGGCAGGTGAGCTGTTATGGGCTAACTGTGTCACACCCACAAATTCATATGTTAGAGTCCCAACTTCCTAGCACCTCAGAATGTGCTGTGTTTGAAGAGAGGCGCTTTAAAGAAGTAACTAAGTTAAAATGAGTTCATGAGGGTGGGCGCTAATCCATGCACCAACACAGACACTTGTCCTAAGAGACATACACACACACGCAAAGTCCATGGAAGACACGGGGAGAAGACAGCCATCTCCAAACCAAGCAGAGAGGCTTCCCAAGAAACCAAGCCTGCTGACAACTTGATCTTGGACCGCCGGCCTCGAGAACTATGAGAAAGTAAGTTTCTATTGTTGAAACCACCCAGTCTGTGGTACTTTGTTCTGACAGCCCTAGGAGATTAACACAGGTGATACAGGAAAAGCAAAGGGAGGTACCTCTCAGCGGGTCCCCACTATCTCCAGGGCAGCTCTGATTGCTGGAATACAGTCAAGATTAAGAGACTGGGCCTTTCTGGATCCCAGCTGTGGGACAAAGCCCCCAGTCAATGAGGGCTCTGGGAAGCAGGAGGCTCACGGAGAGGTGGATCTTATCCTTGTCTCCTCTTCTTACTCTGAAGACCGAATCGGACTCACCTTGAGGACTGTGATTCCAGACACCTTGCCCATGCCCTCAACACACAGAATTCATTTTCTCAGCTGTCAATGACCCCAGTTCAAAGCTAAAATGCAAAGTAATTGAGAAGGTGAAATTCAGTAACACAAGACTAACACGGGTGATCAGTCAACACAAGAATGTGACAGTTACGTCTTCTTCCGAGTTTTGATTGGAAAAGTAGGCAGCATGGGTGTTGGAAGCGGGGGAGGGTTCACAACAGAGAGAAACGCAGCACAGCTGTACTGTCTACATGCGTGCGTGTGTTCGGGGAGTCGCTAAGCAAGTATTTTGGTTGCACTCACACATGCTCACTGCTGGGCTTCCAGGGATTTATGAAGACTGCTTTCATGACTTCATTATAAAGGTGGCTCCCTCCCAAGGGATGCATACATCAAGGTGCCAAGGTAGCATGCTTCCTGCCTCTGGTCAGCTACGAAAGGCCTTTTGAACAAACTATGCACAGCTGCAATGTGGAGCGTGCTGCCGCAAGCACAGGACTTAAACAGCATTCAGTAAGTGCAAGATACAAGCTGTCAAGGCGTCAGGAGGAAGAGTGAAGGATTCGGTCCATTTGTCTGGAAACTTCCCTGACAGAATCTGCATGTTTGGAGCTGTTGGGGTCTGCTTGGGGTGAAACATTCCTCCAGGAGAGGGGCTGCATCTTATTCTTCCAGAACTTCCACTAACCCCAAGCCAGGGTCATAGGAGCACGCAGCCAATGCATGCTGTAGAACACGTCACCATGTCACCCTATATATCTGTTGTCTGGCAGGTGCAACCTCATTCCAAAGTGACAAGCAACCCTGTTCCTAGGTTTAATACTAAAAGGTTTGTCACTGACTCAGTCAATTTGCTGCTAACCTCTTGCCTATTTATTGTAACTTTACTTTCACCTAAGTGAGTGAGTGGAACAATACAGGCCTGCCACCAACACTAATGTACCCTCATAAACAATGGGACTTTTTATTCAACTTGAATAAGAACAGCAATTAACATTTGGACAATGCTTTGCAATTTGCAAAAGGCTTTCACATGCTTTATCTTATTGAGAGCTAGGCAGGTATGTGTTTGAGCCTTTGGGCTGATTTCACCAGAGCAGGCCCTGTTCTTCCTCTCCAAGAAGGGGGATTTTCTGGGAAATTCATCCTCCCCTATTCTGATCCTATGATCCCAGTGCAACTGCCAATTATAGCCAGCTTCCCAACCTCAGTCACAGAAGTGGGCAGGGGACCAGTGCAGGCCATCCCAGTATTCCATCGAAATCCTTCCCCAAGATCTCTTCAGGACAGACGTGGAGGAGGAGGAGGGCTCTTGTTTTCTGAGTCATCCAGCTGAAAGGATGTTTCCAGGGGCTGCTGGTGGTCTTCCCCACCACACGTAAACTGAGAGAGTATGGCAGGAGAATAAATCTGACACAGAGAGCAGGAAGGGCTTCCCAGATGGCTCAGTGGTAAAGAATCTGCCTGCAAAGCAGGAGATATGTGTTCGATCTCTGGGTCAGGAAGACTCCCTGGAGAAGGGAATGGCAACCCATTCCAGTATTCTTGCCTGGGAAATCCCAGGGACAGAGGAGCCTGGGGGGCTGCAGTCCATGGGGTCACAAGGAATCAGACACAACTTAGCAACTAAACAACACCAACAGAGAGAAGGAAGGAGAGGTGAGGTGGGGAGGAGAGAGTGAGGGGGAAAGAGAGAGAGAGAACAAACCTCGTTTGGATGCACAGCAACTCCCTGGTTATGCAAAGCAATAAATTCTCTTTTCTCTTAAGCATAATGTGAGTTGTACTTCTGTGATTTGCAGTCTAAAGTCTAACAGATTTTACAAAATTAGACTAATCTTTGAAGTTAAAAAAAAAAACAAATTGTCTTCCTATTGTCCATAAATATCTCTTCCCCTTCCTATGACCCATTCACATCAGGCTTGGTCATGTGAGGTACTTTAGTCAATAAGATAAACCACAGACATGGACATGTGAGCAAAAATTAAACCTTTTGTTGTTAGGTTCGAGAAGTTGGAATCTTTTGTTTCTGTAGCAGAACCTTGAGGAAAAACCTTGCCTATCCTGACAGATATGCCTACATGAAATCATACAGTCCAAGTATCACTGTAGACTGCTTGATTACAAACCCTACAGTTCTTATTTACACTAGGCCAGGCTGCCTGTGGCAAACCTATACTCTCCAAATTTTCCAAAGTATCTGTGAAAAATAAAGACTGTATCACAACAAAATAAAAACACAGTCTCATGGCAAATGCTACATAGTGCCAGGTTAACTGACACAAACAATGATGATGCTAATAACAAGGACAGCTAATGATAACATCCACTAAAAGGGAGGCTTAATGAGAGCAGGGACCTAGGATGTCATGCTCATTGCTATATCCTCAGGAGTTAGCAAGTGCCTGGCATGCTGTAAAGCTCAATAAATATCTGTTCAGTGTTAAAGAGTTCCACGTGCAGGTGCCGTGCTGTGTGTTCTACCCACTCACTGTATCCATTTACTCAACAGAAATGGACTGTGCACTTCCTTTGTGCCAAGCACAGTTGTAACCATTGAGGACAATGGAGACCACAGACCAAGCCTTTGTTCTCATTCCGCTTCTGTTCTACAGTATGGCTATTTATCTCACCATTAGTGACATTCGGGGCCATAGAATTTTCCATTGTGAAATTCTGTCTGACCCATCTGAGCTTCTTACTCCCAGCGTGACAACCCAGAATATCTCTAGACACTGGTTAATGCCTCTAAGGAGGCAAATATCACTGCAGATTGAGATCCACTGGGTTAGTGGTAGGAGACGAGCAGGCTCTTGATTTGAAATATCTGAAATTATTACGGTGCCATGAGTGAACATAAAGTGGGTAACAGAATAGTGCATGGTCCAAAGGGAGGTGTTTCTTCACTGAGTGATCAGAGAAGACCTTGGTTCTATATGAAGGCTTGAGGAGAACTGAATGGAGTGAGTGCCAGCCCTGTGGCCAATTGGCGGGGAGAATTTTCCTGTAACAGGGAACAGTGAGAGC
Source organism: Redunca redunca (assembly GCA_006410935.1). Taxonomy (NCBI): domain Eukaryota; kingdom Metazoa; phylum Chordata; class Mammalia; order Artiodactyla; family Bovidae; genus Redunca; species Redunca redunca. Next base: position 293,709 of record SJYQ01001040.1, read on the forward strand.
AAGGACCAGGAGGAGGAAATGTGCTGGTTGTTTCTGAGAAGAGCAATGAGTTCAGGAAGGCTGGCGCAGAGCAAGCCAGGGGAGGCGCGGTAGGAAATGTCATGGTGGAGGCCAGGCTGAAGGACTCTGAACTCTGCTCAGGCTAGTCTGGGGAGTTACTGGGAGGTTTGAGCAGAGACACGCCAGATTCTGACTTACATTTTAAAGAATTACGCAGGCTGCAATGTGAAAACAACACAAGGGACATGGACAGAAGCAAGAAAACTAGTTAAGAGGCTGATCCGCTCTTCTGATCCAGGCACTGCCTGGAGAGGACTGGGGAGTGCTGGGTGGATTCAGGATATATTTTGAAGGAAGAGCTTGCTAGATCTGGTGTGTTGGATACAGAGAAGCGGGAAAGGACAGATAACCAGATGTTCTATTATTAATAACTTCATGGTGTAGATGAGGGAACCAAAGTGCAGAGAGCTGAAGCAGCCTGGGCACGACCATGGATTGTAGATGTTAGAGCCGCCTTTCCCCCAGACATTGATTTCAGAGTCTAGTCTCTGTTTCTCTCTTTTTTGCTGGCTGATTGAAGTTTATTTTCTGCTTGGAGCAGGGTTATGGGGTGTCAGGAAGGTTCTCATGTGGCTTAGATTGTGAACAGTGGGGTTCTCTCAACTTCCTTCTTGGTATTTTGCTGTTTTAATTATTTTTTTACTTTACAACATTGTATTGTTCTGCCACATATTAACATGAATCCGCCACCTGCATATGCATGTTCCCCATCCTGAACCCCCCTCCCACCTCCCTCTCTGTACCATCCCTCTGGGTCATCCCAGTGTACCAGCCCCAAGCATCCTGTATCGAACCTGGACTGGTGATTCATTTCTTATATGATATTATACATGTTTCAGTGCCATTACCCCAAATCATCCCACCCTCTCCCTCTCCCACAGAGTCCAAAAGACTGTTCTTTACATCTGTGTCTCTTTTGCTGTCTCGCATATAGGGTTATCATTACCATCTTTCTAAATTCCATATATATGTGTTAGTATACTGTATTGGTGTTTTTCTTTCTGGCTTACTTCACTTGTATAATAGGCTCCAGTTTCATCCACCTCATTAGAACTGATTCAAATGTATTCTTTTCGATGGCTGAGTAATACTCCATTGTGTATATGTACCACCGCTTTCTTATCCATTCATCTGCTGATGGACATCTAGGTTGCTTCCATGTCCTGGCTATTATAAACAGTGCTGCAATGAACATTGGGGAACACGTGTCTCTTTCAATTCTGGTTTCCTCAGTGTGTATGCCCAGCAGTGGGATTGCTGGGTCATAAGGCAGTTCTTTTTCCAGTTTTTTAAGCAATCTGCACACTGTTCTCCAGAGTGGCTGTACTAGTTTGCATTCCCACCAACAGTGTAAGAGGGTTCCCTTTTCTCCACACCCTCTCCAGCATTTATTGCTTGCAGACTTTTGGATTGCAGCCATTCTGACTGGCGTGAAATGGTACCTCATTGTGGTTTTGATTTGCATTTCTCTGATAATGAGTGATGTTGAGCATCTTTTCATGTGTTTGTTAGCCATCTGTATGTCTTCTTTGGAGAAATGTCTGTTTAGTTCTTTGGCCCATTTTTTGATTGGGTCGTTTATTTTTCTGGAATTGAGCTGCAGGAGTTGCTTGTATATTTTTGAGATTANGGATCCTGCTGTGATTTATGTCAGAGAGTGTTTTGCCTATGTTCTCCTCTAGGAGTTTTATAGTTTCTGGTCTTACGTTTAGATCTTTAATCCATTTTGAGTTTATTTTTGTGTATGGTGTTAGAAAGTGTTCTAGTTTCATTCTTTTACAAGTGGTTGACCATTTTTCCCAGCACCACTTGTTAAAGAGATTGTCTTTTCTCCATTGTATATTCTTTCCTCCTTTGTCAAAGATAAGGTGTCCATATGTGTGTGGATTTATCTCTGGGCTTTCTGTTTTGTTCCATTGATCTATATTTCTGTCTTTGTGCCAGTACCATACTGCCTTGATGACTGTGGCTTTGTAGGATAGCCTGAAGTTAGGCAGGTTGGTTCCTCCAGTTCCATTCTTCTTTCTCAAGATTGCTTTGGCTATTCGAGGTTTTTTGTTATTTCCATACAAATTGTGAAATTATTTGTTCTAGCTCTGTGAAAAATACCGTTGGTAGGTTGATAGGGATTGCATTGAATCTATAGATAGCTTTGGGTAGTATACTCATTTTCACTATATTGGTTCTTCCAATCCATGAACATTGTATATTTCTCCATCTATTAGTGTCCTCTTTGATTTCTTTCAGCAGTGTTTTATAGTTTTCTATATATAGGTCTTTAGTTTCTTTAGGTAGGTATATTCCTAAGTATTTAATTCCTTTGTTGCAATAGTGAATGGAATTGTTTCCTTAATTTCTCTTTCTATTTTCTCATTATTAGTGTACAGCAATGCAAGGGATTTCTGTGTGTTGATTTTATATCCTGCAACTTTACTATATTCATTGATTAGCTCTAGTAATTTTCTAGTGGAGTCTTTAGGGTTTTCTATGCAGTATTTGGCTGTTTTGATACTAAAAACCCAGCTGCTTCCACCAGCTGCAGCCTGCTTAGTCGCGGGGAGGGGCAGGCAGGGTAGGGAGGGCTCTGATGGGCCTGATGCCTCCAAAGGAAGCCTGGCAGTCGGTGGTGGCCCCTCAGGACAGGGCCTGCAGTTGGTTTTGCCAGGCTGGTCGTCAGGCTGTTGCAGCCCCAGAGCTTCCCGAGCCAGGTCACACACAGGTGATCATGCCAGTGGATGGCTGGGCAGGTCCCAAGTGCTCCGGGGACTCCAACACTGTGGCCACGAAGGGGGCGTGGACTTCCCTCCAAAGAAGCTACCCCACCAGTGTCTGGGGTCGGCTTTGAGGAAACTGGGGTAGTGGGGGATGGCTTCTCCAGGAAAAGGATCGCTACCTCGCTTGTTTTTGTGGGCTGGAAGAAAGCTTTGTGGTGGGGATTGCAGGAAACTAGGCCATGGAATCTATCTGCCTAGGAAATCACTGGCGGCTGCTCCATGACCTAGAGACATGGGGCCCAGAACCTATACCATTAATCTCTATTTTCTATCTCAATCATAGGGCTGGCAGTGGAGAGGAGGAGAAAAAACAGGAGAGCTCCAATGACCCATTTTCTTCTGACACAGCACCCTGTTACCCTCTCTCAGGGTCTAGAACACCCCAGATGATGTGCTCATATAGACATAATACAAAAACAAGCACCCAAGACAGCAGTGAACCTGAGACTTATCATTACTAGCTCTTGTTAGGCCCATGTGCAAAGAATGGAGGTTTAATTCTTATAAGAAGACAACTTAAAAAATTCGAAATTACCAAGAAAACTTCTTGAAATATATATTTACATCCAGTATTATTCACAACAAAAGCTCATCTCAAGGTTATATATTGCACTAGTAAAAAGCATCTGGATTTGTAAGACATTTAAATAGCTAATCAACTGAGCTATGAGGACACTTTTACAATTTTTTCAAATACCCATTTAAAGGTATGCATTACTCAACCCAGTTACACATTAAATTTCTCCAAATTTCATAAGCCATTTTTGAGGTTCCTTACATAATAACAAATCATTGAAGCCAAGTATCAATGAAAAATTCTTGTTCATTTTTATCTGCTGTGGTAAAAATGACTGAAATAATACATGGAAACAATATAAAGAAAAAGTAAAATGCATTCATCTGTTACTGAATAATACTGGCAATGCAGAGAAGATACTGTTGATAATCTAAGAAACAATTCAGAAAAAAAAAATACATGTGGAAGCCTTGCCACATACATTTGTATTAAATACTGATGTTCCTAAGGTAAGTTATAGCTTCCCCTGTGATTCACTGGTAGAGAACCCGCCTGCCTGTGCAGGAAACGTGGGTTCAGTGCCTGGGTGGGGAAGATGCCCCGGAGAAGGAAATGGCAACCCACTCCAGTATTCTTGCCTGGGAAATCCCATGGACAGAGGAGCCTGGAGGCCTAAAATCCATGGGGTCACAAAGAGTCGGACACAACTGAGCAACTAAACAACAATGTTAAGTTACATTAAAGTCTAGATTCTGTTTCAAAAACATTTATCACAGCTGTTTTTCTGAGGGCCCACTAAAGAAGCCACATACTGGAGAAGACTCATAATCTTCAATAATATCAATGTATGGGAAAACTGTGTACATGTAACCAATCATAGAGCAGTTATTTTGGTGTGAATTTCTAAAAATTCACAGAGAGACTGTTTACATATGGATAGCTCCGTGTGTAAAATTCCTTCAGAGTATCATACATCAGCAAGTTATTAGAGACAAGATGTTGAGGTAAGAAATCCACATGGTCTATGGGGCTGTCATCAATGTGAATAATTTTATATATATTTTAAAAGTCGTAAGATGTAGATGGTTTACATTATTTTGTAATAATGAAAATGGCCTGAGAAATCTTGATAGCCATGAATCTTTGCTGGTTATTTCATAACAAAGTTTTTAGAAGAACTGTTCCACTAACAGATGAATCATGGAATTTCTTGTTAAAGACAAGAGTTGTAATTTGCTGAAATTTTCTGTGATGACATCTAGCTGTCAGAATTATTCTACTAGCATGCAGTTTTGAAGAAATAAACTTAATTTGCCCTTTCAAAGATGACTTTTGTAATGAATGAGGGAGGGACAATTTTTTCAAGAGAAACTCATGCTATGGAAAGAATATTTTGAAAATGGTTGTCTTTATATATATATCATTATTACATGATTACACTTATGAAAATACTATAGAAAGTCTCAGATTGGAAAAATTTTTTTAAACTTAGAGATATGATTTTCTAATTTGTCAAAAATCTTCCAAGAGAAAAATTTGACATCAGAGAAAAGAGAAATGTATTAACTAAATTTTATATGCTTTGCATAACAGTAAATGGGTTAAAAATCGAGTACTATGACTTATTTAGCTCAACTCATTTTGCTTTCCTTCCATTTGTATTCATATATTTTTGTATGCTTTCCATTCACCAGCGATACACCTCATAACTAAGTAAAATATATTTAATATAGAACCAGATGTTTAAGTCACATTATCACCAAACATTAAAATCAATATTTAAAAGCACACAACTCTTTAGGTTTCTGGGTCCTATTAGCATAACACAGATGTTTTAATATATTAATAATTTTCATCCAGGTCTTATCTTCTCCTCCCTTTTCATCCATTTTATTTCCGGTTCTTATTGCATGAACTCTGATGTTCAGTACAAAAGTGAAGAGAATTTTACTTTTGTTTTTTAAAAAGCATGCTTACTGAAAGTTTGCTGAGTAATTTACATACAATGAAACACTCACTTTAAGTGTATAGTTAAATGTATTTTAATAAATGTGTATTTAGGTAACTATCACCATAGTCAAAATATACAAAATAATCAGCACCTTCAATCTCCTTCACTTCACCTTTTGGTCAGTCCAGACCCTTACTTCACTCCTACTCAAAACCACCTACTCCCTGGTAACCACTGATATGCCTCTGACCTTATTAGATTAATTCTGAGGCAGGAGATAGATGGGCTGCAGAGTAGACATTTACCACTGGCCTCCTGTTTACATTCCTTGGGGTGAGAAAAAGGATGGGCTTTAGGCTGGACACTTTCAGGTTAGATATTTATAATCAGTGTCTTGTTTATACTTCAAAATAGAAATAGTAACAGAGGCTTCCCAAGTGGTTCAGTGGTAAAAGAATCCTCCTGCCAATGCAGGAGATACAGGAGATGCCAATTCAATCCCTGGGGTCAGGAAGATCCCCTGGAGTAGAAAACATCATCCCACTCCAGTATTCCTGCTTGGAAAAATTCCATGGACAGAGGAGCCTGGCATGCCACAGTCCATAGGGTCACAAGAGTCAGACACAACGGAGAGACTGAGTGCGCATGTGCCAGGCCCCCTCACCTGTCTCCCGAGAAACCTGTATGTGGGTCAAGAAGGGACAGTTAGAACCAGACAGGGAACAAATGACTGGTTCAAACCTGGGAAAGGAGTACATCAAGGCTGCATATTGTCGCCCCACTTATTTAACTTATATGCAGAGTACATCATGAGAAATGCTGGGTTGGATGAAGCACAAGCTGGAATCAATACTGCCAGGAGAAACATCAACAACCTCAGATATGCAGATGATACCTCTCTAATGACAGAAAGTGAAGAAGAATAAAGAGCCTCTTGATGAAGGTGAAAGAGGAGAGTGAAAAAGCTGGCTTGAAATTCAACATTAAAAAAGCTAAGATCATGGCATCTGGTCCCATCACTTCATGGTAAACAGAAGGGGAAAAAGTGGAAGCACTGGCAGATTTTCATTTTCTTAGCCTCCAAAATCACCGCAGACAGTGACTGCAGTCATGAAATTAAGACACTTTCTCCTTGGAAGGAAAGCTACGCAAACCTAGACAGCGTATTAAGAAGCAGAGACATTACTTTGTCGACAAAGGTCCGTATTTTCAGAGCTATGGATTTTCCAGTTGAGCACTGAAGAACTGATCTTTCGAACTGTGGTGCTGAAGAAGACTCTTTAGAGTTCCTTGGACAGCAAGGAGATCAAATCAGTCAGTCCTAAAGGAAATCAACCCTGAATATTCATTGGAAGGACTGATGCTGAAGCTGAAGAAGCTCCAATACTTTGGCCACCTGATGCGAAGAGCCGACTCACTGAAAAAACCTTGATCCTGGGAAAGACTGAGAGCAAAAGGAGAAGAGGGTGGCAGAGGATGAGATGGTTAGATAGCATCACCAACTCAATGGACTGAGTTTGAGCAAACCCCAGGAGATAGCGGAGGACAAAGGAGCCTGGTGTGCTGCAGTACATGGGCTCGCAGAATCGGACACAGCTTAGTGACTGAATAACAACATCATTTACCAGGTACGGGACACGGTTCTTCAGGTGCTAGCCTACTGTGTTCCTGCTTTGCCTGGCAAAGTAATAAAGCCACTCTTTCTTTCTCCTCCAGGGTAAATAGCTAGGTTTTGTCTCCTGAGGACACTTTAAGATAACAATTACGGCAGAACAGAGAAGGGCTAAACCTTGTTTGAGTAAAAGATCAAGAGGTCATATATTTCCCATCCGTGGGTCAAGGGAGACACTGCACATGGGCAGAAAGGCTCACTGGGAATCAAAAAGGAGGGTTTACCACCCCAGAATAGGTGATGCCAAAGCCCTCCATAGGGCTCTGGGCTGGAATCCATCTTGGATAAAAGTTGTGCACATATGCTGGGGAAGGTCCTAGGGCAGGTCAGATGCGGAAAAAGAAACCAGATTATTGGTCAAAGGTAAACAAAGACCTGGAAGAACTGCCCTCTGTAAATGACGTATCTGCTTATTTACCGAGCTTCTCTTCATTAGGGAGGATACCCTTTTTCTCTGGCTGTGCGTTTCTGCCTTGCTTCTGTTTCATCTAAACTGCTTCTCTGTGTGCTCTCCCACTTGCTATACTGTGCATCTCTAATAATAAACTTTGGACCTGTCTTAGCAGTTTTTGCCTCCTTGAGAAATGCATTTTTCAAGGGGGCGAGGGGACAAGGGCCAGGGGGATTTTGCTTCTAGCCTCTAGCCCCTGGTGGTCTAGTGGCTAGGATTCCTGGTTTTCATCCAGGCTACCCAGGTTCAAAAATGGGCAGGGCGTCTTGCAACTTCCTTGATGGTCCACTGGTTAAGACTCCAAGCTTCCCCTGCAGGTGGCATGAGTTCGATTCCTGGTCAGGGAACTGAGATCCTGTATGCTGCACAGGACCATCAAAAATTCCTGGGTAGGGAACCAAGGTCTCCTTCTAAGCCTCTGCTCAGTGCTGTCTCTCTGAGGTCAGTTCTGTTTATTTCAATATGATAAAACAATACGTCCTTTGTGTCTAGCTTCTTTCACTCAGCTTATGTTTCTGAGATTCATCCATGCTGTTATGTATAAAAGTAGTTGACTCATTTGTATTCTTAATAGCAACCCATTGTTTGGATGTACTAAAACTGACTTGTCTTTTCATCTGCTGATGGACATTTGGATTGCTTCCAATGTACAAATCTTTGTGGAAACATATATTCCTATTTCTTTTTGGTAAATGCCAAGGAGTGAATTGCTGGGTCACAGTGAGAGTTCATGTTTAACTTTAAGAGAAACTGCCCAATTATTCTTGAAAGTTCTTAATGCCATTTTACATTCTCACCATCAATGTATGTGGGTCCCACTGCCTTTATTGTATTTTATACTTCAGCTCTGTGTGGGTGTATAGTGGGATATCATTTTAATTCTGGAGAATGTTTATAATGCACATAATATGTGAGCACAGTAGTACACAGTTTTCAAAATAAACTTATCTATAAATATATATTGACGGGATAGCTAAAAATGTGCACCAATTATGACATACACGCAGAGCTTTGCAGATACATAGTCACAGTTAATGATCAGGCCCCTGCCTTAAGAACCAGTCATCTAACACCTAGGAAACTGCTTTTTTAAAATATTACACTATGGTGGTTTTGAAATTTAAAAGAAAATCAGAAGGAGAGGGAACAATTTCCTGCCTTCAGGTTCCAGTCTGATACCAGTCAGCAGAGGCTGCCTATCCACAGGGGCAGAAGGGAGACTGAGCTGCGTGTTTTCACTCCAGTTCCATGTGCCCCGTGGTGCTGGCTCTGGTTTCACCCCTGATTGAACTTCTTGTCCACAGAGGATAACCCTAAAGAAAAACACATTTCCCCTTCCAGCACTGTCCCAGGAGGTGGCTGGGCCCCAGGAGTTTCTCGGGCACTTTACCTGCAGCTCACACTCAAGTTTAGGGACACTCATCTGTCATTTCACGGCTTGTTGGCAGAAAAGCAGCAGTGCAAATTCCAAGAAGCCTCAGTGGTAAGTCCGATTCAAGCAGGTCAGATGCCCAGTAATATGCGCAGTGTGATAGTTTAATCAGAGAATAGTGCAGTATTATTGCTCCTGCCTGAGAGGAGCAGACTTTTTTCTTTTCAAGAAAGCTCTTTTCAGATGGCTATTAGGTTGTTGAATGAGGAGAAGCACAAAAGAAACGCCGGCTCCTTGTGGTCTTTCAGATCATTAAAAAGTAACCCAGGTGGCAAAACCAGTTATCATTTCCTCAGCTTCAGTAGATGAAAAGAGCAAGAATGGACACCAGTCTGAGGCTACAGGACAACCAAACCATCAGCCCAGAGTGAGAGGATTCATCAATCCTGCAGAAAATGAGGAGTCAAAGTGATTATGTAGCACTGAGCGTGGAGGCCAACCTGTTGATGTGATATTGCTGAATTTTTTCCTTCTCAGATGTTGGTCTGGTCTTTGAAGAGTCTCATACAGCTAAACACGGATCTTGGCTTTTTTTTTTTTCCCGCACTCTTACAGGACTTTCTACAGGGTGAAGCTCTTGAGCTACCTGGAACGGGCTGGGAAAGGTAAAGTTTAGGTGGGGTTGGGGGTGTGCGAGTGTGATGCAAATTCATAGCCAGAGCTGAAGGAATTTAGCTGTAAGATGTCAAAACATTTTTTAGCAATGATTAGTAATCAACCATCTGAATGCTTGTTCATTTCACTTACCTGCAAAGTTCAAATGACATTCTTTCTTATTTGGATGAATTTAAGTTACAGTCTGTCCCACCCTCCCTGCTCTGCTTGCCAAGAAAATGTGTAGCCTAAATCACAGTTCCCTTAAACTGTGTAGCTGCCACGGCAGACAAATGTTTTAGGTCAACAAGCACTTTCTGCTGCTTCTCGCCTCTTAAAACCAGAATCAAACAGACCCTGAAGTGGGAGCTGACAACAGCTCTGCACGTTGGGGGCTGTGGGGCAAAAGGAGAGGGACAAGAGGTGACTGGCTGTGAGTGGAGACTCTGGCCTATGGAGATCAGATTTCAGAAGTAGTGAGGGAAGAAGCTGCTTGAATTATTGTTTAGACACGCCAACACTGGACATGAGGACAGTTTCCCACAACAGAGTAACGGCAACTGTCGATTTAGGCAAGGCCCTTATTTCTCAAGGTTCCCCTCTGGAAATTGAGGAAACTGGACATCAGTTTCCAAAGGTTGCTTTAGCCTCCAGAAGTGAAGCATTAGCTGCTCAGTTGTGTCCGACTCTTGTGACCCCATGGACTTGAACCCGCTAGGCTCCTCTGTCCATGGGATTCTCCAGGCAAGAGTGCTGAAGTGAGTTGCCATTTTCTTCTCCATGGGATCTTTCTGACCCAGGGATCAAACGCAGATCCCTTGTGTTGGCAGGTGGGTTCTTTACCATCTGACCTACCGGGGAAGCCCTCCATACCCTTCTTTAAACAATAGTTGATCCAGAAACCCACTAAGTAAAAACACATAAAAGGGGTGTTGTTCTTCTAACGATCAGGGAAATACAGATCAAAATCACAAGACATCACCTTAAGTAGGATTGCTGTTTCCTAATAATAGCCAAAAAATAAGTTGGTGAGGATGTGGAAAAATTGGAAGCCTCCTTATACATTGGTAGTAGGCATATAAAATGGCGCTGCCACTGTAGAAAACTGGAGTTCCCACAAAAATTAAAAACAGAACTACTGTATGACCTTTGAATCTCAATTGTGAGTATATATCCACAAGAAGTGAAATCAGGACAATGAAAAGCTATTGGCACCAATGTTCACTGCAGCATTACTCACAGCAGAAATGTGGTGTATGTGTGTGTGTGTGTGTGTATATATATATATATGTATGTATGTATGTATATGTATATATATATATATGTATGTATGTATATACACATACAGAGGAGTAATATCCAGCCTTAAACAAAGAAGGAAATCCTGCCATTTGCAACAACGTGAATAAACGTAGGGGACATAATGCAAGTGAAATAAGCCAATCACAAGAGAACAAACACTGTATGATTCCCCATAAAGAGCCCACCTGCCAGTGCAGGAGATGCAGGAGACTCCAGTTCAATTCCTGGGCCGAGAAGATCCCTTGGAGAAGGAAATGGCAACCCACTCCAGTATTCTTGCCTGGAGAATCCCATGGGCAGGCTATGGTACATGGGGTTACAGAGTCAGACATGACTGAAGCAACTTAGCATGCACATACCCCATATATCAAGTATGTAAAATAGTCCAACTCATTGAAACATAGAATAGTATTGCCAGGGACTACAGGAAGGGGAAATACAGAATTATTTTTCAGTGAGTATTAATTTCTGTTATGCAAGATTTCAAACCCTAAAGATGATGCTGTGAAAGTGCTGCACTCAATATGCCAGCAAATTTGGAAAACTCAGCAGTGGCCACAGGGCTGGAAAAGGTCAGTTTTCATTCCAATCCCAAAGAAAGGCAATGCCAAAGAATGCTCAAACTACTACACAACTGCACTCACCTCACACACTAGCAAAGGAATGCTCAAAATTCTCCAAGCTAGGCTTCAACAGTACATGAACTGTGAACTTCCAGATGCTCAAGCTGAATTTAGAAAAGGAAGAGGAACCAGAGATCAAATTGCCAACATCTGCTGGATCATTGAGAAAGCAAGAGAGTTCCAGGAAAACATCTACTCTGCTTTATTGACTGTGCCAAAGCCTCTGACTGTGTGGATCACAACAAACTGTGGAAAATTCTTCAAGAGATGGGAATACCAGACCACCCTACCTGCCTCCTTAAAAATCTGTATGCAGATCAAGAAGCAACAGTTAGAATTGAACACGAAACAATGGACTGGTTCCAAATCAGGAAAGGAGTATGTCAGCAACAGTTAGAATTGAACACGGAACAATGGACTGGTTCCAAATCAGGAAAGGAGTATGTCAGGGCTGTATATTGTCACCTTGCTTATTTAACTTATATGCAGAGTACATCATGTGAAATGCTGGGTTGGATGAAGCACAAGCTGGAATTAAGATTGCTGGACTGGATGAAGCACAAGCTGGAATCAAGATTTCCAGGAGAAATATCAATTACCTCAGATATGCAGATGACACCACCCTTATGGCAGAAAGTGAAGAATTAAAGAGCCTCTTGATGAAAGTGAAAGAGCACAGTGAAAACCTGGCTTAAAACTCAACATTCGATAAACAAAGATCATGGCACCCAGTTCCGTCACTTCATGGCGAGTAGATGGGGAAACAATGGAAACAGTGACAGACTTTATTTTCTTGGGCTCCAAAATCACAGCAGATGACTGCAGCCATGAAATGAAAAGACATTTGCTCCTTGGAAGAAAAGCTACGACAAATCTAGACAGCATATTAAAAAGCAGAGACATTACATTGCCAACAAAGGTCTGTCTGGTCAAAGCTATGGTTTTTCCAGTAGTCATGTATGGATGCTAGAGTTGGACTATAAAGAAAGCTGAGCGCAGAAGAATTGATGTTTTTGAACTGTGGTTTTGGAGAAGACTCTTGAGAGTCCCTTGGACTGTAAGGAGATCAAACCAGTCAATCCTAAAGGAAATCAGTCCTGAAGAGCAAGCTCCGGGATTGGTGATGGGCAGGGTAGCCTGGTGTGCTGCAGTCCATGGGGTCAGAAAGAGTCGGACATGACTGAGAGACTGAACTGAATTGACTGATGCAAGATGAGTAAGATCTTAGAGATGAGCTGTACAGCACAGCACCTATACTTAACAATGCAGCACTGTGTACTTTAAGATATGTTATGAAGATAGATCTCATGTTAAGTTCTTATTAAAACACCAAATGAAAACAGAACACAACGACATCTTTGCATGTGATGGACATGTTTAATAACTTGGTTGCAGTGATAATATCATAGATTATGCATATGTCATATTCTTTAAGATAATATTACACTAAGTGTGTGCAATTTTACAGTATCAATTATGCTTCAATTAAGCAAAAAAGGGAGGGTATTAAAGGAAAAAAACCTTTATCAGAAACAAAACAGGTATTTCAAAAACATACCTATACTCACAAGTTCACTACAGCATTATCTACAATAGCCAAGACACAAAACAACCTATCCATTACTCAATGAATGGATAAGAAGTTGGGGTATATATGTAAATATAATGGAATATTATTAAGCCATAAAACAAGGAAATTTTACTATTTATGACAATATGGATGGATTTTGAAGGCCTTTTGGTAAGTGAAATAAATCAGACAGAGAAAGACAACTACTTCATTATCTCATTTACATATGGGATTAAACAAAACAACAATGAGAAAAGCCCACCAAACTCATAGAAAAAGAGATCAGAGGTCAAGGGCTGATGAATGAACTGGAGGAAGGAGGGGTCTAAAGGTTTTAAGAAAAATAAGCACAAGGGATGTACAACATGATAAGTATAATTAACACTGCTGTATGTTATATATGAAAGTTGTTAAAAGAGTAAATTTGTAAGAGTTATCATAATAAGAAATTTCTTTTTATTGTATTTATATGAGGTAGTGAATGTTAACTAAACTATTGTAATCATTTCACATTATCTGTAAATCAAACCATCATTTTGCATACCTTATTCTTACAGAGTGATATATTTCTCAATAAAACTGGAAAAAAAAAAACAAAATTGAGGTTAAAAATTAAAGCAAACTTTTTAAAAGAAAAAAAATAGAAAAAGTTATTTTTAACCAGGTCTTCATGCTGTGCAGAATACATCTGGTGTTAAGCTCTTAGCATTTCTGGCTATTTACTGAATTGGATGCAATAATATTTATCCCTGGTGGCTCAGACAGTAAAGAATTCGCCTGCAATGTTGGAGACCTGAGTTCAGTCCCTGAGTTGGGGAGATCCCCTGGAGAAGGAATGGCAGCCCACTCCAGTATTCTTGCCTGGAGAATCCCCATGGACAGAGGAGCCTGGCAGACTGCAGTCCATGGGGTCACAGAGAGTCAGACACGACTGAGCGACTAAGCACAATATTTATCCATCATTTATAAACTGACATGTTGCTCTCACTATAGGGGGCTTGAGGCAGGTAGGCTCACTGCCACTAGGTCCCTTTCCTCCCTAATTCAGTCCCTGAAAGGTCTTCTAGATGCATCTTTCAGAAACATTTTGGAAAATCCTTTTTAGGGGCTGTTTCATCTCTGATGTTATATAATTCCAGTGGTTCTCAAAGTGTGATTCCCCTCATCAGAAGCATCAGCATCATCAGAATTTATTAGAAATGTAAATTCTCAGTCTACATTCCAGTATGGACTGAATTAGAAACTGGGGCTCGGGCTCAGCACCTGTGTTACAGAAGCCCTGTGGGGGGGGTGATCCTAAGGCATCCTTGCCTGAGGGCCACTTCACTATTTTCTGATGCCGAAGTGGCAGGGTTCCTCCAAACGGTCATCAGTACTGAGGCCATCTGAGGATAACTGCATATTTGGGCCAGCAAGGGAAACTGCAACTAGGAAAAGGACATTGGAACAGCTATGAATTTCTCAGAACTGGGTATCAGAGAACTGCTTATCAGGCTGCCCTGCTCAGTCTGCGGAAGCTTTGAGAAGAGTTGGGAACTTGTACATCTTGTAATGTTTCGGTATTAGAAAAGGAATAATACTGGACTTGCCTGCCTCATGGTCCAGTAGCTAAGAATCCACCTGCCAATGCAAGGGGCATGGCTTTGATTCCTGGTCTGGGAAGATCCCATATGATGTGGGGCAACTAAGCCTGTGTACCAAAACTACTGAGCCTGTGCACCCTCGGGACCATGCTCTGCAATGAGAGTCGCCTGAGCACTGCGACAAGAGAGGAGCCTCTGCCCCGCTTGCCGCAGCTAGAGAAAAGCTATGCACAGCAGCAAAGATCCGGTGTAGCCAAAAAGACATAAATTAATTTTTTGGAAAAAGTTTAAAAAGGAGTAATACAAATTACAGTCTAGAGAACCCTGTACTTTTCTTTCATAACCACTACTTAAGAGTTTCTAATCATATATTTGTGTGGTTATTCTATCATTAGCTCCATGAGGACAAGGACCACGTCTAAATACAGATGTTACAGTCCCCAAGTATAGCATGGGACCTAACATATATCGGCTACTTAACTAAAAATAATTGTTTTTTATGAATTAGGGTTATGTTAGACCAGGAGTCAGCATTACCGCCCACAGGAAGATCTGGTCCACTCTCTCTCTCTGCATAGCCTGCAAGCTAAGAATAGTTTTTATATTTTTAAATGACTGGGAAAAAATTAAAAAAGGATACAGCTTGACATATGAAAATTAAATAAAATTCCATTTAAGAAAAATCCATTTCAGTGTTCATAAATAAAGCTTTATTGAAATGTAAAAAAATACAAAGGAGTAAGAAAGGAAATTTCAAAATTCAATTTAAACACACACATTTGAAAAATGTGCTCTGCCTGGTCCCATTATTCCCACTGTGGCCTGGCCTCCCTGCTCAGTTGATCTGTACAGAGATGAAATGAGACCCCCATAATGATGCTGATAATAACCATGACGGCAATAACAATTGTTAGAGAATGTCAGACATTGATTTTCTCATTCAGTTCTCTTAATATCTTCATGAGGGATTATCATTATCTACAATTTCATAGGTGAAGAAAATGAGGTAGAGGAAGATCAAGTAACTTGTTATGGTTGGCAGAATAATCACAGCTCCCCCCAATCCCCACAAGTGTCTACATCCTATTCCCTGGAAACTTACAAATGTGTTACTTTACATGGCAAAGCGATGTTGTAAATGGGAGTAAATTAAGGATTCTGAGATGGAGAGATTACCGGGGCTATCCTGGTGGGCCCAGTATAATCACAAGGCTCTTTATACGCCAGAAGCAGGAGAGTGAGAAAAGGGAAAGTGATGCTTCCGAAGCAGAGTGATGTAGTCACTGGCTAAGTGAGGCCGGCAATCTCCAAAGGCTGCAAAAGGCAAAGAACAGATCCTCCCTTAGAGTCTCCAGAGTGAGCACAGCTCTGTGTCACTCTGATCTTACCCCATGAAACCCACTCCAAATCTCTAACCTCCAGAACTATAAGATAATAAATACACATTGTTTAAAGGCACTAAGTTTGTGTTAATTTGTTACAGCAGCAATTACGAAACTAATACACTTGTCAAGGTCACACATCCATTAGGCCATGGATCAAGAATGAAACCCCATGCTGTATAATTCCAGAACCTGCATCATCACTGATAATACTGGCAAAGGTGTTGAGGACCTGCCCTACAGGAAAGAAACTATTGAGTGAGAGGAAGAGGCATCGACATTCTCTCCCAAGAGGCCTTCTTGCCCTACCCATCACCAATCCAGCTACAAGAAGAATTATTTTCTGGGCAGGGTTTTGAGGCAAATGGGGTGGCATTCCATGGGGACTACCTCGAACAGCTCCCTGTTACGTGTGCTGCTACTTCATTCTGCCCCAGAGGAAGGTTTCCTTCTTATAGGGCAGACCTACCTGCCTGTTTAAAAACTTCACAATAGATAGCTTGAGAAGAAAAAGATGCTTTTCTCTTGGCTCCCAGATGAACTATCTACAGGGGTAAGAGTTCCAGCTTCTGGAAAACACATTTACCGCTTCATCTCCAGGGGAACCACTAGTCACTGCTTACCTGGATGGTGAAGGAGGAGGGGGCAGTGAGGGTCTGTGTCTCAGAAGCCATGTCCAATCCTCATGACCTAACTTCTCCAAGATTTTCCTCATCTGTCATGTGGATATGATATTATCTGCCCCAAGCACCTCAAAGACTCTTCCTGAAGAACTAGGAGTTTATAGATATAGAAATGCAACCTAAATTCTAAAAAGCCAACTATGCAAAATGGGTATTATTATTTTTTTAATGGATCTGTTATGGTCCCCTTTTAACTTTATTAGTGCAAAAATAAAAAGTGTTGATGCGCTGGATGGAATTTGGTGACTCAGGCTTTTGGTGTCTATGGGAGATGACAAGGGAGAAGTTAACTATTAGAGACACTAAAAAAAAAAAGAAAGAAAGAAACAGAGAAAAATCCTCCTTATCTCAAAGAATGAACTCGTAAAAGAAAACTTCAAAGTATACATTCTTTCTAGTATTCAAGATTAAAAATTAGAACGACCTTTTCAATAAGTGACCTTCAATTATTTGTAAAGAGATTAGCAACATATTTAGGGTAGAACCCCATGAGAACTCAAGGGTTTTTCAAAAATCTCATTGTTGGCAGTAAGAGGTGAAAATGGAAAGAGGGGCAGTTCATTTCTCTACATCTTTAAGGATTCAAGCCAAATCACACCGCTTATCTGATGGTTCTCTAAACAGCCAAGCTGATGGGAATTGTTCCTTACCGTGACATTTCTTGTCTCTACCATTCATATGCACTTGGTGTTTACTGTCCTATGGCAAGGATTTCACTTGTGTGAAGCCCAACTGGAGCACAAATTACTTGAGGGGAGAAATCACATCTCATATGTTCTGTCTGCACAGAGCTTAGAAAAGTACAAAGTCCTTCAGATCAGATGTCGACTGAGTTTCTAGGTAATCTCTGCCCATCCGTAAAGCACACACGACAAATCACCCCTGGTCTCACACATGCTTTCAGTATCACCCCCTCTGCTCCATCACTTTGACCCTCCTCCTTGATTTACTATTATGTTTCTTCTCTATCAGCTTCCTGTCTGAAGACTAAAGTCAGGATCCTGAATCTTGATCCTGTAGTACCTGCTGTGGCACACCATGCAGATTCTTCCTTCAGGACCAAAGCATCATTCCCCAGAGGCTGGGAATGCTGCAGATGATGGCTCTCAGCTGAGGCTTGGTCTACAAACTTCCCTTGGCTCAGAAGAGCCACCTTCCCCCAGGTTACTCTCCTTCCTGA
Organism: Redunca redunca; assembly: GCA_006410935.1. Classification (NCBI taxonomy): domain Eukaryota; kingdom Metazoa; phylum Chordata; class Mammalia; order Artiodactyla; family Bovidae; genus Redunca; species Redunca redunca. The sequence goes on from SJYQ01001040.1 coordinate 311,483, forward strand.
GGAAGTGTATATAAAAAATGTGAAGCATAAAAGCCCTTGCCTCAAGGTGGTTCAACTCTGAAACATTTCCCCAGCTCAAGAATTCCCTGTGGGTTTGCCTGAGTTCTTTATGCCAACTACATTGCAGCTTAACTCCTCCTCTGCCCAATTTTATCCTAGTTCCTTCACAGGTCAGATTCCTGAGAGCCTTCTGCAATGAATTTCCTGCATGTAAATCTGTGCATCACCATCTGTTTCCTAGGGAACCTGTTCTAAGCCAGATCTTACACAAAAATAAGGGAAAGATAAACAATGCCCACAGCAAGAGGGACTGGGGAGGGCTGTCTCAACTAACACCAAACCAGTCTGATCTGGCCATGGGTGCCAACACCTGGCAGTGAACACAGCCACCAGCCTGGCCATCCCATGCCAGAGAAGTGACATGTGGCCACCTGCGTCCTCTCCATCAGTACTACCCACTCAAACTTTCTTTGATGAGGGACATATTCCATACTTTCACAGTCTACTACAATAGCCATTAGCTATTTGTGGTTACTAAGCACTTGAAATGCAGCTAGTGAGACTAAGAAATTTAATTTTAAAAATAAGTTTATATTTACATATAAAGAGCCGTATGTGTCTAAAGGCTGCAATATTAGACAAAGAAGCCCTAGATTATGAACCCAGTAGATTTAGAAATGCAATGTCACAACATTTCCAATTCTACCTGCTTTTAATTCCACTACTCATGACCTAGAAATACTTGGTCTGACTCCTTAAAAATCATCCTAATGAGACATAGGTAGGAACTATGTGCTAGTAAAGTCTAATAAAGTGGTCCACTAATGATTATGAACATTGTGAAATCTAAGAGCCAGAGAGCTTTGCTGTAAGCTTAAGCTGATTACAATACATAAATCTATTCATGACTGCTTACTCTCAGTCTTTTAATTTCCAGCCTTTCAAAGAATTTATCATCAAGATGGAGAAGCATCTGTGTACAATTTTAACTTAAGAAACATCCTCTTCCTTGACTATGTACATGTATACATTTGATTAATGCCTTCTCCCCACTCCCATCTGGTCTATATGCAGAGGGCTTCAGCTTTATGTTTCATAAGAAAATAAAAAGAGAACAAGAAATAGCTGTCCTTTTGAGGTGGGCCGACTCACAGGCTGGGAACTCAGGGGAGACCTTTAGTTCTGCCCTGTTTCTTGGACAAAGATGGTCTCTTATTATTGACCCAGAAATGTCAGATGGGGCCCAGGGCGAGAGCACACGACTGCACCTGGGCAGGTTCACGACTATCCCGCAAAAAATGACTAAATGTGCGTGCCCTCCAGACAAGGAGTCATTTCCATCATCTCATCATCTGAGGGTCAACCCTTACAAAATCAGCTTTAGCCACTGAATGCGACTGAAATTGAATTCAATGCAAACTGAAAATATTCTGTTTACTTAAAGCCCAGAAGCCTTTTGTGAGAAGAATCCAGGGGCAGGCAATGGTAGTTAAATTTGTACATTTTTCTTTCTTGTTACAGTTTTATCTTTTCCGAGCAATTTAATGAAGACTCCAGAGGAAAGAATTAAATGTCTGCTGGTTCAATTACTGAATAATGAAAAGGTGGAAAGGAGCACCATGCGCTGTGTGCCGAGCGGCCAGCAAAGCCTATTCTTAGAGAAGAAATCTTTTCTGTGCTGTTCACACTCGCGTGTGCCATCCACAAGCTGTACAGACAAATTTCGGTGGGAGAAGCAGAAACCGAGCCCTGGTGTAGATCTTCCTCCACAAGGGGGACAGGCCTGGCCCACGGGGGGCATCGTGTGACACCCACAGTCGCAGCCAGGAACATGGCCATCCTTCAAGAAGATTCTAACCAGCCCTGGCCCCGAATGCATTCGTAACTAGCTTGTCCTTAGGACCACACTCTAGGAAGGCCTCAGGGGCAGAGAAGACGTGCCAGCAAGGATTTCAAGGATACTTTACAGTCCCTGCAGCATTCGGAAAACTACCCGTGCCCCCCACCTGCCCTAGTCATACAGAGGAAGATTACAGAAACACAAAAGTCCTCCCTGCATGCTAAAACCAAAGATAAAATAAAGCGATGATGCTTCAGAATTCTTTAGAACACTGGTTTAAATGATTTAAAACTCAAGTCTCCCTGGAAATACTCTGCAAGGAAATAGGCAGTGAAGTGTAGACTGTTCTTGCCTCAACGCCCAGGATGACAGTGTATCTCTGCTCATGCTGGGGCCTCCCTGAAACCTGTTCATTAACATCAGAAGACTCAATGGACAAGTCATTGTACAGCTTCTTTTTCACCTTTGAATTCTTCTCGGTTTATTTAAGAGAATGGCTTTGTTCTTGCAAAACACACTGAAATGTTTAAGGATAAAAGGCTATGATGTACATAACTAACCCATAGGAAAAAAAGTGTGTGTTTCTATCTGCATATATATATATATATATATATATATATAAAATATATATGTATACACACACACACACCTATATTTGTGTATACATATTCATGTACATGTGTGTTCGTGACAGTGGAGCAAGAGTAAATGATAAAGCAAATGGGATGAAATATGAATAGGTGAATCAAGCTAAAGAGAACTTGGGAAGCTTTTGAATTACTTTCTATTTTTTTACAACTTATTTGTAAGTTTGAAATGAAATAGTTTAAAATAGTTTCAAAGTTTAAAACAATACAAAGTTTTACGATTTTAAATTCTTTCTCTTCTCTGTATTGGCTTCTTGCTAGAGACCTTTATAATTAGCCAGTGGACCTACTGGGTAAAAGTGTCCACGCGGGTAGCCCCGCTCTGCAAAAAGGCAACTGTCCCGCTGACGTGTTTAATCAGGCTGAGAATTCTCTTGGAGAAACCAATCACAGATGGTTCTGGAACAGTTCCTCCTGTGGTGTGCTGGCGATGACTGGGGCTGTGTGCTGGGCTGGGGACAGGGCTGTGTCTAGGGAGGGTATGAGGATCTCAAGCTAATCTCTTCTCTCTTCCCTTAAAATGTTACAACCAAAGGCATTACATTTTTAAAAATAACTATCGAGTACGTCTCAAGCCACCTTAAATATGTGAGAAAATAAACTATGAGAAAGAAGAAATCTCTAACGCTTCTCTCTCTCTCTTTTTTTTGGTATCTGATACAAGAGACAACAACAATGTCAATCTATCAGAATAGAAGCTCTTTAAACACAAGAATACTCCTTAATTATTTCTTTTCCTCCTATACTCTCCCAAGAAACAGAACTGTGGGATGCAACTGAATGAAGATGTGATTGAATGAATGTACAACCCCCGAGACAAAGTACTACATGCAGCTCCTTCTGCTTAAGACTGCATTTTGAAATCTATCAAACACTGAAGCAGAGACATTTTTATCTATGGGTTCTCTCTACGTAAGTTTATATTCTTCTTCTCTTTTCTTTTTAGAATTCTGTATTTAAATCTTATTTAGAACTCCATGAAGAGAAAAGGTGAGGTATTAACTGAGAGAAGATATTTTTTCCCATATAAAACTGAAGAGGATTAATATCCAGAATATAGACATCATCCCTACAAATGAATTAGACAATTAAAAAATTCAAAAAAAAAAACATTGTGCAAAAAACTGGAACAGGTATTTCATGGAAGAGAAGAGATGGTCAAACACCATGCTCAAAGTCATTAGTGATTAGAAAATACAAATTAAAACCACAAATATGTGATAAACACCAGATTGACAAGAATTCCAAAGCCTGACAATATCAAGTGCTGACAAAGTTGTAGAATAACAGCACGCTCATTATCTGCTGAAGGGAGTGAAAACTGGAACCACCACTTTGGAAAACCAGTTGGCATCACAGAACAGAGGTGAAGTATACATGCCCTGCTACTGCTGCTGCTGCTAAGTCGCTTCAGTCGTGTCCGACTCTGTACGACCCCATGGACGGCAGCCCATCAGGCTCCCCTGTCCCTGGGATTCTCCAGGCAAGAACACTGGAGTGGGTTGCCATTTCCTCCTCCAATGCATGAAAGTGAAAAGTGAAAGTGAAGTCGCTCAGTTGTGTCTGACTCTTTGCGACCCCATGGACTGCCGCCCACCAGGCTCCTCCGTCCACGGGATTTTCCAGGCAAGAGCACTGGAGTGGGGTGCCATTGCCTTCTCCGATACATGCCCTATTATCCATCAATTCTATTCTTGGGTATATACTAAGATAAGTGGAGACTGTGTACAAGAATACTCATAATAAAACTTGTATAATGGAAGTCATCCAAATTCTATCAATAGTACACTGCACTAGCAATTTAATGCATTTCATATAATAGAATGCTATCCAACATTGATGAGGGCTGTATGCATCAACAAAATGACCCTCAGAAGCAATGTGCTGGGTTAAAAGAGCAAATTATAGGATACATACATTATGATCCCATTTATGGAAAGTTCATTAAGATTTGTTTTAGGAATAGAAACACGTGTGGTAAAACTATAAAGAACAGCATGCAAATGACCAACAAATTCAACATAGCCATTAGAAGAGTGAACAGGACAAGACACATGAAACTTTAATAGAAATGCTAATGGCCTATTCCTTAAAAGACGTAGTGGACACATATTAATTGTATCGTTATTCTTGATATTTTACAAATGTACACATTTACAAATATTAATATGTATGGTAAGTGATTGCTCACTCAGGCATGTCTGACTCTTCGTGTCCCCACAAAATGTAGACCACAAGGCTTCTCTGTCCATGTGATTTCCTAGGCAAGAATGCTGGAGTGGGTTGCCATTTCCTACTCCATGGGGTCTCCCTGACCTAAGGATCAAATTTGCACTTCCTGCATTGGCAGGCAGATTCTTTACCAATGTGCCATCAGGGAGGCCCCCACTAATAGGTATACATTTAATAAACATTCTTTTGTGTGTACTCAATATTTAATAAAAATGACTCTTAAGAATTGGTTAGCAAGCCAAAGACCAAAAATATTTTATGCAAGGCTTGTTGGAAGAAGGAAGTGAAATACCACATTGGCCATCAGGCCCTGGCACTCCTTCCTTCCAAACACGGCATGCTGCCTACTGGTCTCCAGTTCCTCCTGGGTCATTCAATCCAAACTCAGCCATCACTCGGAGCTACCAACTGTCCCAGGTCAGAGGAAAGTTTCAGGATGTTCCTCAGAAGCAGCAGGCAAGCTTCCCTTTCTATCTGCAGTTCTAACCCTCATTTAAGCATAGGCCTCCTCCAGGTGTGAATGACAAGCACATCACTCTGATCACGTTTGGGCACACACACTTCCAACTCTGCAGCTTGACTGGGTTATTATTACATCCAAATATTACTGAAAGCTACTATTACTGACTCTTGACTTTGATTTATTCTCCAATATTTGTACACATTTCATAATGATAATGGAGCACCACATTTAAAACAAAGCATCTCCCTGTCCTCCAGTCAGAATCTGCAATCTGAAAAAGCTCCTTGAAACATACATCTCTCCATGCTCCAACTACAACCATGTAGCAACCATCCCTTAAACCAAAACTGAAATTTAAAGCGAGTGGTACAGTTACTGTCAGTACAGCATTGAAGAAAAAAATCAACCTAGCTCCAGGGATGTCTGACTCCTCACCTTATTGAAGTTGCTCAGTCATGTCAGACTCTTTGTGACCCCATGGACTGTAGCCTACCAGGCTTCTCCATCCATGGGATTTTCCAGGCAAGAGTACTGGAGTGGGTTGCTATTTCCTTCTCCAGGGGATCTTCCCGACTCAAGAATCGAACCTGGGTTTCCTGTATTGCAGGCAGACGCTTTACCCTCTGAACCACCAGGGAAGCCCTCCTCACCTTAGTAGGTCATTTATAAAGGTAAGAAAGCATTTACCTTCCCCAGGTCCATCTGCCACCCAGTGGATAGGGAAGAAGAAAGTTTTGTTATATTTTTAGTATTGTGAACTTTTTATATAATTGTTTTCATTATCAATTACTACAATAAAGGTGGGCTTCTTTAGCAGCAACATCCCAACGGAAAAAAAGATCAGACTGGTAAAAAAAATTCTTTTGTATACGACTTACCTTGAAAAGTCCATCACTCAGGCCCCTATAAAAATGCAAACGCTTACCTCAGCATATTGTGCTACTGAACTGGCCTCAACTGCATAGACTCTACGAGACCCAGCTTGTACAGCAAAAAAATGACAGTATTCCTGATCCACAACCAACATCCAAAACAACCTGGAAGGAAATGAGAAGACGAAAAGGGGTGAAAACACATACTGGAGCTTTGAGACCAGACAAAGTACTGGCTTTGATTTTTACAAGTGGTCTTACTTTGGCCAAGTTATGCATCTTGCTGAGACTCCCTTTTCTCATATGTTAAACATGGTTAGTACCACCCACCTTTTAAGGTTTGCTGTAGGGATTAATATGAAGTGCATACAAAGTACTTGGCACATAATTGGTTTTTCTCAAATTATTGCTATCATTACTACAGTTTCTTTGTTACATGGTTTGCTTTTAGGATATTTAGGACCAATAAAAGTAGAGCATCTTGAATGAACTTGCTTATCCTAAATATCAATATGAACAAAATGAAAACTGTCTCCAATAATTCTTAGAATTATATATATATATATGCATACACACATACACACATATACACACACAGGGATATGTGTGTGTATATATATACATATATATACACATATTCAGAAAAAAACTGAAGATAAAATCTTTCACCCACATGAACTGGGATACAAGCTTTCATTCTAGGTGCCCCCAAATAGTTGTGGTGGTTTATATGAAGGGTATTAAGACAGTGGACAGAGAGAATTTACAGAAATTTTTCTTCTAGGATTTAAATCAACAAAACCACCACTCACTGGCACAAAAGGACAAGCCAATATTTGGACCTGCATGCTGAGAGGAAGAGGTGAATGGTATGGATTGGATCTCTGGCCCCACACACTGCTGAAGCTGAGGTCTAAAGCTCAGTCTGACGGTTGAAACCTTAGGATTCTGTATTTCTGCCATATCTTTTATTCTTAGCATCTTTTAGCACTAGCTTTGAGCAAGGCATTTCACATGGCTCAAACCTTCACAATAAATGTATGAATAGATAGCATTATCATGCCCACTTGTAAGATGACTAAACTGAAAATCAGAGACACTGAATGAGCCCAATTTCACCTAGCATAAGCAGGGGAACGAGGAGTTGAATCTGGGCATTTCTCCCTTCCAAGCTCATGTTTCATAAAATCACACACTGATTACTTAAGTTCATTTTTATAAATCTGACATTTTAACCCAGCAATACCAAGAGACAATGAATGACAAGGAAACAAAGTATTAATTTTTTTTCAGGAAAATTTATAACAGTTTTTACTTTTACTTTGATAGCAGGAAAAATTTTCCAAAAAGTAGGAAATATTGGAGATCGCACATTCATGTGTGTGTGCGTGTGTTTTAATTGCAATATCATACTGTGCTGACACAGATTCGGTGCCATTATTCTAAGAGAACATGCTGTTAGTAACAGGCTCACAGTGCTCACTTGTATTAATTCTAGAGCTGTGGCTGTATTCCATACGGTCTCCTAGGGCCTGGGTAATTAGGAGCATTACCAATTTAAAATGTCACCCAGGCTCTGGAATTTGCCGCCAGGCTGCCTATCCCTTTAGAAATACTGCTCTTTCTTTCTCCCCATCCTCCCTAGGAGCATCATCTTCACAGGGTCCTACTTTACTGCAAGAACACTCACGACTGCTGGCTAAAGAACAGAGGCTCTGTAGGTTGCACAGTGCAACCCACGGCCCCCTCAAAAGATGCACCACACCCAGAAGAAATTTTCCAGAATCTTCTTCAATTAAAAATAGAACCCCTTCGATTACTATGTTCAGTCCAAAATAGGGATACAAAATTAAGACATGACAGAAACTGCACCTGCTTGCTCTGGTGACAGGTACCCCAGAAATGTGTGAAGGGAACATTTTATTAGGGTCTCACGAGGCGCATCTTAGAGGATTGTACTTCAGTTCTCTTGATCCTTCAGACTAAAAAACAAAGACATGTTTAACCACTAGGAGTGAGACAGTGGAGAGGGAATGAGGAGAGAGAGAAAAGAGGTGAGAGGGAGCCTGACGTGGTTCAACTTTTTGCCAAATTAGGACTTTAAGTAGGAAGACGCCTTGACAGACCCAGACTCTATCTAGAGAAGAGCTGAAAACTATTCCCAAATACCTTATTTCAATAACTAATTTCAAGTCAAAACAACTTTATTCATTTGGGTGATTTCAAAACAGAGCATAGCCCTTGAAAAAGAATCTGATCGTTTTCTAGCATTATCCAGATAATGCCATCTGTTTCCCGCTTGTGTGTATATTTAAAAAGTTAACAAGTGAATTTTCAGTCTGGGGCTTGTAGAAGAGGGAGCGGAGAGGGAAGGACATTCTGCCTTGTCGACGTAGAGCCATGAAATGCTGGAAACAAAGCTGAGGGATGCTGAGAATACATTCTCTGGTGAAAAATGAAACAGTTAAAGCAAATATTCAGCCTCTAATGGAAACAGACTCCCTTGGCCCTTTCCAACTGGGGTTTCCCAGACTAGGAGGATAGAGGGCATTAACGCAGATAATTCTTTTACACCTTCTTACCTGGCACCTCAGGAAGCCTTGGAGCTGCCACTAATCACGTTTTCTTGTCCTCACAGAAGATTATATTGAGCCTATTTTTTATTCTACCATTGGGAGGCCATCACAGAACTGGGTATGCTTGAGGACCTTATACTTCCTGGTCCTAAAAAAACTCTCTCCCCTCAGACAGAGGCAAAAGGGAGTCATAAAATCCCCTTTCACGTGTAAAGCTGTGTGTAGTTTCCAAAGGACATTCCCTTGACGCTCTCTATGTGGTCCTCATACCTCCCTGGGATACATAGTACATGGTAGGGCCTCACTGTACCGAGAAGGAAACAGGCTTGCAGAGACTGTTTTCAGCCAGAGGTAACATGGCTGGTAAGGGGCAGAGCTGGATGGGAATGCAGTGCTCAGCCCTCAGTGACAAACGGGAGGAAACCATGGACTAGGAGGAGAGGCCCTGACCACACCACACTCTGACTAAACATTTCCGACGGCTCCATGTTATTGGACTCTGGTTGGGATTAGCCAAGAGAAGGGACAGCAGGAGGTCAGAGGGAGCGGCGGGAAGTCAGGGGACCTATTCTCCTGACCTTCTCCCTCCTGGGTCTCCACCAAAGCCACGGCTCTGCTGAGCCTCCATTTCTTACAGCTCTGACTACTGTCTCAGGTTCCTGGCAACCACTGCTTTCTCTCTCCTCCTTTAGGCCTAGGGGTGGTAACAGTTGCCCACATTTGCTAGTGCTAGGGAATTTCACCATCTCATGCTGGTTCCCTATATTCTGCCCACAGCATTGTAAACAGTCCTGTCCTTTAACTCTCCTAAAACACCTTGTCGGGTATGCCGTGTCTCTCCTGCAGGAACCCTGCCTATTACAACAGCTCTTCTGTTCCCCAGCAGGGAATATTTCCTTAACCTTCGCTCCTCTCCCAGGCTAAGTCGAGTGCTCCCGCTCTATGCTTTTTTATCATCACCTAGTCAAGCCCTCCCTCTGCATCATTCACCACAGTTATACTTTTTCATTCAAGGAGGAACTATCTGATTAATTTCTGCTCCCTGTCCTGGATCCTAAGCTTTATTAAAGGAGAGACTTCTGTTTCTCAAGACACTCACTAAATCTTTGTTAAACAAACTAAACAAATAGAAATGGGTCTCACTACCACAGAGAAGGAACATATTCATGATCCAAAAGATAGAGTGCAAATCCGTTACCTCCGTGAGAAAGCACCTTCTACCAGCATAACACATCCACTTCAACCTTGTGATCTTAACAAGCATCCTTCAAAGGATGACTTTCCTGTGATGGTGCCATACCATCGTCACATTACAATCTAGTTAGCTCTGGTTTACCATGTTCCTCTAGAGACAGAATCCATCCTCAGCTTCCCCTGGATACACAGGCAGTTAACTACAGAAGTGGCTAATTTGGGGTTCATATGGGGCAGCAGCAGAAAATGGTATGAAATCCTTGCCAGGACTAATGGGGAAAAGTCAACAATCGGTCCATGTAACAATGGTCCAACGCTCTGTGAATTTGTTTGTAAATAAAGTTTAAAAAAATATTAGAAAGATAAGGTCATCAATTCACATGTACAGATGATTTTAATTACATGCTCTTATGGTTTCCTGGGCAAAGAAATCTTGCAAAATGTTTGGACAGGGCTAAAAAAGCTCCAAGAGGGTTCAGAGATATTTATCAAGATTTACTAGGTTAAAATTAACAAAGAACACCCAGGTCCTTATGAAAACATGAAACACAACTACCCTGGAATAATAAAGTAAAAATAAACACGCACCATTATTTTTATACTTACTTTGTACTATGCTTGTTTAGTACCTTCACCTTATTTATGCATGATGATGACTATCAAACGTGGGCACCTTATTTTCTCCATAGTACAAATAAAGACACTGAAACTTAGGCAGAATTGAAGTCATACACTTAATAAATGGGCAGAGATGAGATAAAAGCAAATATACCTAACTGAAATGTTATGCTATTAGCCACTCCCCCAGCTTTGAGTCAAAGCCTTTTCTGTGTGCTGTTCAGGCTACAGTAATAATATTGGCCACATTTAGTCTTTTCATGCTACCTGTTTTACAACTATCTTCCAAGATTGAGGTTCTGACTATCCTACAGTCAATTCTTCAAGTTATGCCAGTTGTTATGTGTTCACTGTTTATTTGCTTGAGGGTATCAATGGCGGTCCTGAACTGCCAACCCTAACTGTCATTTTTGTATGCCTCCTACTCCTAAATTGCATCCTACCACTTGGCACTTTCACGGCCATTGCTGCTTCTTCCAGACATTATTTTATTACATCCACAGATACCACTATTGAACCATCCCAAGTTACAAGAACCCCATGCTTTTGCAATGTCATGTACTTTATCATCATAGCTATCTGGGTTACGATGGGCTCATAGCCCATAGTGATGGGCTCCCTACCCCACAGACTGCACCCAACTTTTCCAAAAACCAAATTGCTCACTAACAGGTTGACTGAACAGCTTCCAGGTAGGAACAGAACGACTGAACTACGCAGCCTTCTGCAGGCCACCACGTCTCTCACTCTGGCTTTTGTCAGAGAAGAAAAACTCCAAATCACCTCAAGAGCTATAGAAGACATCCCTTTGTGGCCTCCATGGCCAGGTTTAAATCCTGTTCAGATAACTGGCCCTTTCACTATGGCAGACGAGTTCTTCAGTGACAGCTCCTCATAAGACAGGGCTCTACAACTGTTGTGCAGCTAAACTGGCTTTCAGCAAAAGGGTTGCCTGTATTTAAATAATGAGTATTTAATACTTATGAGCACCCTTGTTTCACCCCACCTTGTTTCTTCTGGCAGAGGACAGATAAATCCATCAACAATTTTTTCACCACCCTTTCACCAGTTCTCCAACTACTTTCCTCTATTATTATGGAAAATACAGAGATGCTGATCACTCTCAGCTTCTCTCCCCATGATTATCCCCCTTCATATGCTGCCAACAGACTCAGACAAGCTCACTCAGCTCTAAACCCTTTGGCACGCAATCATTCATCAGACATCAAAAGTGACTCCTACTACCCATTGTGCCAAATACTGCTAGATGCTGGAAATGCAGAGATGAAAATAACCTGTCTAGTCGGGAGAAGTACAATAATGTGTTCTCGTAGCAACGATAGTATTTGAACAGGCACAATGAAAGCATGAAAGAGGAATAATCCGCTCTACTAAGGAGCTGGAAAGACTTCATGGAGTGAAAATCGACAGATAAGTTGATGTGTCGTGTGAATGGAGTGGCGGGAGTTTCAAGCTGAAAGCGTATGAAGGCACCAGTGAATGACAGCGCCAGTCATGTTTGTTGTTCAGTCACCCAGTCATGTCCAGCTCTTTGCAGAGCCCTGGGCTGCAGCACACCAGGCTTCCCTCGCGTCCGGGAGGCAGCAAACTTTCTCAGCAGCATGATGCGTGTGGCACAGACAGAAGCTGGGCGGATGGTTGAGAAATTAACAGCACAAGGGGCAAAGGGTGATGCTTGGTTGTGAATGGTCTTGTTACGACACTAAGAGCTTGGACTTGATCCTTAAGCAAAGGAGGACCATAAAAATGTTTTCAGTGGAAGAATTATTTCATAGTTGGATTTCAGCAACATCGGTGTGGCATAGATTGGAGGGCAAGATATCAGAGGTAGCAAAGCAGACACTGGTAGTTCCTAACCACCCTCAGTCCCTTCTTCCTTCCTATCAGAAGCTCACTCTGTGCGATTTACGCCCCTCTGTGTGATTAGCCATCCCCAGTCCCAGTCTGCGAAACTCAACATTCAGAAAACTAAGATCATGGCATCTCGTCCCATAACTTCATAGCATATAGATGGGGAAACAGTGGAAACAGTGAAAGACTTTATTTTCTTGGGCTCCAAAATCACTGCGAATGGTGACTACAACCATGAAATTAAAAGATGCTTGCTCCTTGGAAGGAAAGCTATGACCAACCTAGACAGCATATGAAAAAGTAGAGACATTACTTTGCTGACAAAGGTCCATCTAGTCAAAGCTGTGGTTTTCACAGTAGTCATGTGTGGATGTGAGAGCTGGACTATAAAGAAGGCAGAGCACCAAAGAATTGATGCTTTTGAACCATGGTGTTGGAGAAGACTCTTGAGAGTCCCCTGAACTGCAAGATCACACCAGTCAATCCTAAAGGAAATCATCCGTGAATATTCATTGGAAGGACTGATGGTGAAGTTGAAGCTCCAATACTTTGGCCACCTGATGCAAAGAGCTGACTCATTGGAAAAGACCCTGATGCTAGGCAAGATTGAAGGCAAAAGGAGAAGAGGGTGGCAGAGGATGAGATGGTTGGATGGTATCACTGACTCAATGGACATGAGTTTGAGCAAGCTCTGGGAGTGAAGAACAGGGAAGAATGGAGTGCCGCAGTCCATGGGGTCACAAAGAGTCAGACACAACGGAGCAACTGAACAACAAGTCCCAAACAAAGGAGCTTGACTGGTTCAGGGCAATCATAAGTGGTTCTTTTTCTCTTGCCAGTGATGGCTTTTATACATGTTGTGTGTAATACAATATTGCTAATAAGACCAGAGGGGAAGTCTGTTGGGAGCTACTGGAAAATTTTATGCCTTTTAAGACAGACACACAAGAAAGATGTTACTTCCTTCTTGGAAATGATTAAATTTAAATGTGATGTTCAGAGGAATTGGATTAAAACACCTCAGAATCTCACTACATCCAGCATTTCAGCCAATTTGAATAGGATCTCCTCCTACTTGAGGCCAAAGTTATCTTAACTGGTACAAGTAGGGAAACTAATTGGAAAATATTTGCAATACTCTAGAAGGCAATGGCACCCCACTCTAGTACTCTTGCCTGGAAAATCCTATGGACGGCAGAGCCTGGTGGGCTGCAGTCCATGGGGTTGCTAAGAGTCAGACACGAATGAATGACTTCCCTTTCACTTTTCACTTTCACATATTGGAGAAGGAAATGGCAACCCACTCCAGTGTTCTTGCCTGGAGAATCCCAGGGACTGGGGAGCCTAGTGGGCTGCCGTCTATTGTCGCACAGAATCGGACACGACTGAAGTGACTTAGCAGCAGCAGCAGCAGAAAAGACACCGTAAGAATGAGAACTAAGAATCAGCTGTGGGACAAAGGGGAAGAGAAGAGCTGCAAAAGTCCTGGGTTCATAGACACTAAAGAATTTGGAAACTGGAAAGTATAAGAAAAGGTTGAGATTGACTCTGGGTTCCTGGCCGAGGTGATGTTTGTAACACCTTCAGTTTTTGCAGCTAGAATGGAATGCTTGCTTGCCTTGCTGACCAGCTACAGTGGCTGTAGAAATTGCCTGTGCTAGTCTTTGAAAAGTGGAGCTGTTTCTCTGCTGCTGCTATAGCCACTGCTGCTCACAGAGCCTGCAGCAGAGGCTTCTCCTGTCCCTCACACTGTGCATGGGCACAGCTGAACAGTGCCCACCTCACTGAGACCACATGCGCTTTCTCCCCTGCCTCCTACTGCTGCTGAGGCACTACAGCCCCCATTTGGCACGCATGCAGCTGCACCTCGGAGAGTAAGGGAGGGAACCCTGTGGGGGCACGCTCCACCAGCAGGAGATGGCAACCAATGGAGAAACCATTCTCCTCCCTCACCCATGAACTATCTGAAGACAAAGTGGTTTCGTATGATCTCTCTGAAGATGTCTTATGACACCGAGCGTTCAGTTTTTCATCAAGCGTTGGCTAGCTCAGTAACAGCCCTCCGCCCCCAACACACCTGCCGTCCCTCTTTCCCTGCCTTGCTCCTGCTCTGGGAAGACTGCCCTCCCTAAGCACATAAGCCTTTCCTGCATGATCTGTGATTTGGGGATCTGAGGCTAAGAAAACAGTGGTCCTTAAACAAAACTCAATGTCTGTTGACATTTTTCTTTAATTCTGTCTTCTGGATTTTTGTACTTCTAAATTCTAAACCTACACTACTCTCTGGAGTTGAGTGACTGTCAGCACCTCAGATTTAGGAAATTAAGCAAAAAGACAACACAGGCACAAGCTCTAAGTTCACCAATGCCCAAGTCCTAGTTCAGGGCTGGAGAAGACCAGGTTCTGGTATAGGACTTTGCTTTGTCAAATTTAACTGCTTTTACTGACTTGATTCTCTTTATCTATATACATTCTTATCTTGCAAAGTAGATATTAACACAAAGACATCTACGTTAGAAGTTCCTGCTGTACTGAGCCTTTAACAAAGTCAGTAACAAATAACAAAGTCAGTAGTTGCTCCAAATTAGCCTTTCATGCCACTGTCTTATATGGAATGTGAAAGGTTCAGAAATTCAACCCTAGGATGTTCTTAAAATGCACTGCCTTTTGTGGGAGGGGACGCCACCAGGCAGACGTTAATAGTAAGCTAACCAATAAAACCGTATCAGTGAAAACAAAGTTCTTTTTTGCCCTGGCTCCCTCCCATGCGCTGCAGAGGCACTGAGAATTTCCCCTTAGGCAATCTGTGCCTTCTTTAATGGTTTTGCAAAAGTGGCATCTTGTATGATTGTTATTAGCGGCACTTACCAGATATTTCTGGTTTTCCTTATGGGCACATGGCAGAATTGCATCCCTTGCCCTTTGGAAATCAGGAATGGCCATGAGCCTGGTGGACTACAGCCTGTGGGTTGCAAAGAGTCGGACATGACTGAGCACACACGTGACTCGCTTTGGTCCATGTAACGAGCCAGGAGTTAAGATGGGTCACTTCTGGGAGGAAGACTGAAGAATGAGGAGTGTGCTTTGCCATACACCCCTTCTGTCAGCAGCAGGAATGTCACACATGGAGGCAGCTTCCTCAGCCTGGGTCTCAGGGTGAGAATGAGACAAAACACAGCCCTCAGCTAACCCGTAGTGGATTAAACAAGCAATATACAAAGCTCTACTGTTTTAAACCACAGAGGTCTGAGGACTGACTGTTATAGCAGCATAACCTAGTTCACCCCAACAAGCCCAGCTAAACCATACCCCTGCAGTGCTGGTGATTTCTGATTCAGATTCCCCAGTGTGTTCACAGAACTTGATGCTGTGCTGAGACTGGTGCGGCAGTTCACTAAATTCGTACAGTCATCATATGTTAAGTGTTCTTAACTCATTTTAAAATAGACTTCCAAAAGATTAAGGTCAAATGTCAGCATCTTGAAAGGTACAGAGACTGGCTTGGAGCACAGTTATCTTGACTGGAAAATCCATCTACTACATTAAAGCCCCTAGCTCCCTCTTTTCCAAATGCCCTGAAAAACAGTCTGTGATTGTTGTTTATTCAGTCTTCTTGGCTCGCCTTGAAAGCTGCACTTTGCTTTCATACCAAATGAAAGCACTTTCCTGTGCTGGTTCTGGCATCTTCTCCAGTGCCCTCACAGGAGCAGAGTCTATCCAAGCTCAGGAGAATCCTGGCACAGACACTCCATCTGCTTCACTCACTCACATTCAGGAAATCTACGCGGGGGCCCCCTCAGGACTTCAGGGGCCAAAGAGATCCGTTAAAGCCAAGATCCATTTTCTACCTCTACCTCCTCACCTGAACTACAGAGAATCAATCTCAGGGATGAGTTTTTGTGGCAGACGATCTAACATGAACCTTGGCCTCTGGACCGGGCTGAAGTAGTGTCCTCCAAAATTCATGTCTACCCAGGATCCGTAATGTGACTGTATTTGGAAATATGGTTTTACAGATATATCAAATTAAGAGTATCATAACTGGACTAGGGAGAGCCCTAAAGGCCTGGTGCCATTACAAGGAGAGGGAGATTTACACAGAGACATAAGACACACAGGGAGAATGCGACCCGACAAAGATGAGACTGGAGTGATGCATTTTTAAGAAACATTGAGGACAGCCAGCAACCCCAAGAAGCTAGGGAAAGGTGAGGAAGGATCTTCCCCTAGAGCGTTCAGAGGGAGCATGGGCTTGCTGACACCCTGATTTTGGACTTCTGACCTCTGGAACTGGGAGAGAATAAATTTCTGTTGTTCTAAGCTACCCAGTTTGCAGTAATTTGTTATGACAGCCCCAGGAAAGTAAAACAGCCTCCAAAGTCCAAGTCAGAGGGAAATATAATACATACACAAAACAGACAAACACGATATACACAAAAAACATAATATACACCAAACAGATACATATACATGTGTACATGTATTGCAGAGACTGTTTTTTGCAATCACATCCTATCCTCATACACATTCCAAAAATCACATAAATAAAATATCAGTCTGATTACCAACCCAGAACATATAAAGAATGAGTTTATATTGCTCCTAAAATCACTGTGGAGTCCTAGCAGACCTGAGTTCACATATAGCTCTCCCACTAAGGAGCCATGTACCTTAAAGCAAGTCAGTTAGATTTGTGTATCTCTGGTCTCTTTATCTATATCACGAGGCTCATAACATATCTTGAATTTGTCAGGTGGTATGGTTAGCATTTACCGTTCTTTGGTGCCTCTCTGAACTCTCATCGGAACCCTCTTGCTTTGCTGGGAGAATGGCCCACTTTGGAGGCAGACACCTCCAACCTGGGAAGCTGCAGGGGTCTTGCGCTCTTTCCCAGCGTCCGAGGCATGCCTGAGGCTCTACAGATAAGTGGCACTTTGCACGTGAAACTGACAGTGCACAGACTCAGACAGCATAGAATCCACGCTGGTGAGGTCAAGGCCATCTCCAGGTTCCAGCAGCGCAACAGAGAAAGGTCCTAAGGCCATCACTCAAGGGCAGTATCGGGTGAGGCTATGTATGCTGGGGTGTCTACATCCGGCTACACTGATGTCTCCCAGAGATCACTTCTGTAGCATGATTTTGGAAATTATTTTTGGTCTTGTAGCCTCCATGCCTAGTTCTCTGATGATCTGCATACTTTTAGGAAATTCTTTTTTCTCTTTTTGTTCTTTACTTTCTTAAGTTAGCAGAGTTGGTTTCTGCTGCTGGCAGCTAAGAACCCTGACTAACATACAAGGATTATAATGAGAGAAGATATGCAAAGCACCTAGCAGGAGTCACTTCCTTTCTTCCCACTTTCATACACAGCTCTAAATGAGGATTCTGCTGTCAGTGGTTAACAATACTCAGGGGTGAGAAGTGGAGGATTTGAAGAGTGGATAAAGAAAATGTGGTATACACACACAATGGAATATTATGTTGTCTTAAAAAAGGAGATCTTGCCATGTATGACATGGGGCTTCCCAGGTGGCTCAGTGGTAAAGAATCCACCAGCCTATGCAGGAGACATGGGTTCAATCCCTGGGTTGGGAAGAACCCCTGGAGAAGGGAACGGTAACCCCCTCCAGTAACTTGCTGGGAAAATCCTATGGACATAAGTGCCTGGGCGACTACAGTCCATGAGGTTGCAGACAGTAGGACATGACTGAGCACGCACGCATGCATGCATGCATGCATACCATGTGCAACAACATGGATGAACCTGGAGGACATTATATTAAGTGGAATAAGTCAGACACGGAGGGATGAATGCTGTATGATTTCATGTATAGGAAGTAGTGTATAGTATAGAAGCAGAGTAGAATGGTGGTTGTTGCCAGTGGCTGGAGAGAGAGGAAAACAGGAAAGTATTAGTCAAAAGGTGCAGAGTTTCAGTTATGGAGGATGAATCATTCTTACTTCCTAGACATCTATCTCACAGCTTACTGCCTAGAGTGACCAACACCATAGTTGCATGTGTGCATGCTCAGTCGTGTCCAACTCTGTGCAACCCCTTGGACTGTAGCCCACCAGGCTTCTCTGTCCCTGGGATTCTCCAGGCAAGAATACTGGAGTGGGTTGCCATGCCCTCTTCCAGAAGTTCTCTCCAAATCATAGATCGATCCCGAGTTTCCTGCATCTCCTGCATGGGCAGGCAGATTCTTTACCACTGAGACACATGGGAAGCTCCTCATGGGTGTATACGTATCTCCAAACTCATCAAGTTGCATATATTAAATATGTACAGCATTCTATCTGTGCTTCATACCTCATTAAACAGTTTAACTTTTTTTTTTCAGGAAGTGAGACCTGTTTTAACAGATGTCAACATGACTATCTGGCAGGCATGTGCTGAGGCCTTTACTCCCTCTGTGATGAAGGCTGGCCCTCATTCACACACCAGGCTGAACAAATAAAGCAGCAGCAGTGTTTTAAAGTCAGAGAATTTCAGAGCAGGATCAGGTCCAGATATTCAACCAGACTGATAAGTTCACACCAAAGAAAACTCACACTGGACAAGCCAGAAGCTCAGGCTCTGCGAATCTGCACATCATCTGACAATCTGGACAGGTGGCTTTGCACGTTTGTTGTAGTTATTTATGTTTTCTTTTAAGCCTTTAAATCCCTGAATCCCTTCTGTCTAAGTCCACCTCACTTGTGGATGCACGAAGCAGCTGGGGATTCTCTCCTTTACTGGAAATGATTTTTTTTAAAAAATAATAAGCTCCCAGTTCCTGCTTACTCTTACAAGTTTCCAGCAACTGGTGCCCTGACAAATGAAGTGTCAAAACATTTCCAGATTAAAACCCTATGGCTCATACAGCCCCACACCTTCAGCAGGATGGACTTTCCCTGCTTGTTCTGAATGCATACTCAAAGACACTAAGAATAGCCAGATGGCAATTAACAGAAACTCTGAGGAGGGCAGTGGAGTGGGTTCCAGCAGGGTCAGTTTCCTGGACAGATTCCAAATGGAGTTCTTAGCCAGCAGTGCTCCTGCCAAGGAAGGATTTTCATTAAAACTGCATGGAGGAGGCAGAATGAAAAATCAAGATTCGAAAGATTTAAATTATTGCTGAGGTGGAAACTTCAGCACCATCCCTGAGACCACTGATAACAATAATACTTGCTACTAAGGACTGAGCTGATATTTGAGGCCATGTACTGAGCGCTTCCTATGCAATGTATCATCCTGATCTTGCAAGGACTCTAGGAAGTAACTGTTGCTCTCACAGGCAAGAAAATGGAAGCCCAGAGATGGCAGATAACCTGTCAAGATCTCAAGGCAAACAGGATAAAGGTCTATGGCAGGTGCACAGTAAGTGGCCAAGTTGGAGTTTGAACTCAGCTCTCTGGCTCCAAAACCCGTGAATTTAACCAGAGTACAATGCTGCCTCATACATGCATGGGGATGTTTTAAGTAACCACAATTATTCCATCCTAAGCCCAGAGAAACAAAAGTCTCTCTTTGCAATTTCAGCCAACATTCCCATGAGCAACCTCCCTTCCACAGGTTATGTGCACTACCTGGATTCAACTTCTGGCCTTCTCATTTATTAGTTGTATAAATTCAGGTAAATTATCACATTCCCAAGTCTTAGCTCTTTCATCTCTAAAATGGCAAAAATACTAGTCTCTAATTAAGCTGTAATGATTTAAAAAAAAAAAAAACTGCTGCAACTGAATTTTTATGCCCTCCAAAATCCACAGGTTGATACCCCAACCCCCAAGGTGAAGGAGTTTGAATACGTGGCCTTTGGGTGGTGATTAGGTCACAAGGGAGGAGTCGTCATGGTGGGAACAGCAAGAGGAAACAGAGGGTGGCTTTATTCCTGTCCCTCTTATGTGAGGACACGGCAAGAAGGTTGCTGTCCACAGACCAGGAAAGAACCCTCAGTCACCGGCTCTATAGGGACAATGATCGTGGACTATAAAAAATCAATGCTGTGTTAAGACACGCTTAAGACATGCTGTCTAGAGTATTTTGTTACAGCATCCTGAACTAGGAAATAGTGTATGAAAAGCTAGCTCTTGGTGTGGTGTTTGCATATACTAAGTTCTTCAATAAATAATAGCCACTGGGACTGAAAAGACCCTGATGGTGGGAAAGACTGAAGGCAGAAGGAAGTGACAGAGAATGAGCTGGTTGGATGGCATCACTGACTCAGTGGACATGAGTTTGAGCAAAGTCTGGGAGACAGTGAAGGACAGGGAAGCCTAGTATGCTGCAGTCCATGGAGTTGCAGAGTCAGACATGACTTAGTGACTGAAAACAACAAAAAAATTTATCGCCCTTTTAGGTAATCAGTTTCAATGAGCAAGAAAACAAGAACGTAGTAAAAACATAGCATCCTCCATGGACTCAAGAGGATTATTCTAGGATGGTCTTCAGTAAGATGAAGCAAACAAAAAAGGACTTTAAAACATTGTGGTGGATCTGGTAGGTCTGGAGTTAGGCTGACCAACCATCCTGGTTTGTCTGGGACTGAGGGGATTCCTGGGACATTACAACCGGGATAACTTGTTCTTTCAGTTTTCAGAGGGGAGGAGATACTTTCAGAAGTGGACAGGACTGGAAACAAGAGAGCTCACCTCCCCTTCCCCTTTTTACCTCATAACAGAAGTGACCTATCTGCCTGGTGATGCTGGAAACCAGTCTGAGCTAGCAGAGCACTGGTACTTGGAAGGGCCAGCCTGTCTACCCTCTGCCCAAGCATGTGTTCTTGAGTCTCCCTTGTGGAAGCTTGCTGGGTGGGCTTGGGAACCTGTCTGGGTAGACCAGACGTTCAGAACACAAGTGAGTGGAAAAGTTTAGTTTGGGGGAAAATGGGTGGGAACCCTGGACACATGTCCAAGCCCCATACTGCAAATAGCATTGCCAACAATAAAGCTGATACTGTGATCTCTACCTGACATCTGTGTCTATTTCTAAACTGGTTCAGAATTCAGAGGGGGAAAGAGATATAATTATCAAACATGTCATTAGTTATCACCTTCATAAACCCCAACAGATGGATGCCTATTTTATTTCACTGTCAGAAAAACCCATTCCAGGCTGGCAAGAAGAAAGTATTTCATAGAATCCAATAAGGTTAGAGGAGGGAGTGACCTTAGAGATGATCTGGTCAATATCTTTGTTTTCATAGATGAAAAGAAATACAAGTGAAATAGTAAAGTGACAAAATCCCTGTGAGATTCTGTGAAAAACTCATCAAATGCAGATTAGTAGTAGTTTGGGGAGTGGTTTTTAAAGTTACAATAAGAATTAAAAACAGATTATAGATAATATAGAAAATAGGCTATAGATTAAAGAAAATAGATTAGAGGTTAAAACTAAGCAATTTCAGAAGGAGAGAAATTTCCCAAAAGTATTACTTCCAAGAAACCTCCTCAAACCATCAAGAAGCAACCAACAGTTGAAAGCTGAATTATATCAACTGTCAAGATAATGGTAAGACTTAGGTCAGTTAGACTACTTATCCACAATTCTGAATACCAGGCAGGGTGTGAGAAGAAACAAGCTTTGTCCTTCTGTCCTCATCATGCCTACCTATCATAACTGATCCTGCTCAGTAGGAATGTTTACTTCCTCACTGTTAACCAGGAATGCCCACTGGCAGAGGAAGGGTCCCAGTACCTCAACACATGAGACCCTTTGATCAGACAAGGCCATTTCTGGTCATACCTTCTTCTCTTGCCCACCAGAGTACCTATGTTTGATTTTTTGAAAATGTCTAGTTTTGGGTAAGTCAGAGAAAGCCCACCTCACTGTCTCATAAATGCAGCTATAAAGCCTGGACAGAATGCATGGAGCAGCTACTTGAAGCCTCTGAAAAGTCAACAGTAGTGGGGAGACTGGGGAAGATGATCAGAGTTTCAAATACTACTGAGCCATGTATCTCCTTACCCTCAACTGGGGCCTGAACTCAACATACCAGCTGAGGAGGCCAGGGTGCAGGCAAGAGAGCTCTAGCTGGGAGAAGGGAACCCCTAATGCCCAAAGAGAGTGTGAACATCCTAGTTTTTCCCTTGCTCTTTTTTTTTTCTTTTCCCCTACCCACCCTTCCTTTCTTTTCCCTTTCCTCCCTTCTATGCTCCAGCCCAGAAATCTTAAGGAGTCATATCATCATATTAGCCCACACTATAAGAGAAGGGACACTTCCTCTGCCTTCAGTGGTGCCACAGATCCGAAAGGCAGGGACCAAGCCCCATTGCTTCCTTTCCTCTCTTTGCCCTCTCTCTGCTTGGTGATAGCTAGGCAAGGCCATGGACGTGCGTGGCAGAGGGAGCCTTTTGGCCAGAGACTAAAAGTGGTCCCAGGAAACCAGAAAGCACCAGGGAGACATGGAGAGGAAGGAACTGGGCAAAGAAACCCCAACATTCACCCTCAAACTGTACATGCATGGATCTGATCTTAATTAGCACATCAAAACTCTGAGAACTCTGAGGTGCCTGACTGACCACTGGGTGACATGCACATGGGATAGAGCCAGATGGCACCATGAACACTTTGAAAGGTGAAATGACACGGAAACCAGAGCCCCCAGCAGATCAACTAGTGGTGTGAGCCTAACCAGGCTGAATGAATCCTCAATTGGAAATATCAACACTCTCTATAGGCTTTAAACAAGACCCAGGGTCTCATAAAATAATAACCAAGATGTATGGAAAACAACCCAAAATTCCCTGGCATAGGAAGACTGAGGGAAGTACCAGTTTCCTGGGGACAGATAATTAACTGTAGTGAACAGAGTAGTGACACAGATGTTAGAATTATCTGGCAAATCTTTCAAGTCGCTATTATAAAAAAAAGCTCCAAGCATCAGTCATAAACACTACTGATTCAAGGGAAAAACAAATGGTCTCAGTCAAGAAATACATGACATAAAGAAAAAGCCAAATGGAAATTTTAGAACTGAAAAATACAATAACCAAAATGAAAAGGTCTCTGATGGGTTCAATAGCAGAATAGACATGAGAGCAGAAAACAAACCATGCGCAAATCAACTTCAAGCTGGGCGCCTGTGTGTCACTATTTCTTCACGTGTCTTTTCTGTGCTTTAACGAACTATTTCACCATCATGAACTACATCAGGATTTAGTAGCTTAAACTAAAACCAATATATTATTTCCCCCAGCCCTGTGGGAAAGCTGGGAAGTTTCTCCATGGGTCTTGCCTGGATTCACTCCTGTTCCTGCATTCAGCTGGAGACGTGGTTGGACAGGAAGGTCCAGCCTGGCCTCACTCATCAGTCTGGCAGTTGGTACTGGCTACTGACTGGACTGCCTCACTTCTCCACCTGACCTCCCAATCTCAAGTGAGCTAGACGGGGCTTATTGTCATTATGGTGGTCTCAGTGTGCCAAGAGGGTGAATGAAGCCAGAAGTCTCATGAAGATGGAGGCTCTGAAATGCACGCAACGTCATCTTTGTCATATTCTACTGATCGAAATACATCCCAAGGATTGCACAGAGATGAAGGACAAAAACCAAAACTATCTCTTCATGAAAGGAGCATCTATACAACTTTGTAAACATGTGTGAACACAGAGATGAGATCCTGATTTCACTATTCTACCACATTCCTCCTGCAGAATTAATGCTGCAAATCTCAAAGGCCACTGATCTACAGCGACTATGGCAGGGGATGAGATTCTGTTGAAACTAGATCCCAGGACTGCTGATTCACTGACCCCTGATCTTGTTTTCTGAGATGAGCTATATAGTATATGGAACACTTTGGTTGTTTAACAGGTAGGAAAATAATGGACAACACTTGTACCATGTGTTAGCAATCATTCATCATTCAGATCCATTTTGTGAAGGAAATAAATGCAGGCACTTATGGAGTCTATGAAAAAAAACAGTGAAGTAAAGTGATACAATAAGAGCTATTCATTATGTAGCAATAAAGCTCCTAACCTGTTCTGTGCATCAAAGCACAGTGCATTCAGCCTCTCGAGTTCCTGGCACTCAAAGCTTAACTCCCTCTTGAGGTAAAATTCACATATGCAATGAGCTATTAACCATTTTAAAGTGGCCAATTCAGTGGGTTTTGGTACATTCACTACAATATGCAACCATTACATCTAACAAGACATCTTCAGCCCCTCACAAAAGGCACTGTACCCACTAAGCAGCCACGCCCCAAGTCCCTTTCCCCCAGCCCCTGGGAATCACCACTCTGCCTTCTCTCCATGGATTTCTATTCTGGATACTTCCTATAAATGGGATCATAAGAGTTTTGTAACTGGCTTCTTTCACTGAGCATGTTTCTGTAGTTCATCTGCAATGCAGCGTGTATCAGCAGTACATTCCTTTTTATGAACAATATAAATATAAGCTGCTGTTGCTAAGTTACTTCAGTCGTGTCCGACTCTGTGTGACCCCAGAGACGGCAGCCCATCAGGCTCCCCCGTCCCTGGGATTCTCCAGGCAAGAACACTGGAGTGGGTTGCCATTTCCTTCTCCAATGCATGAAAGTGAAAAGTGACAGTGAAGTCGCCCAGTCGTGTCCGACTCTTTGCAACCCCATGGACTGCAGCCTACCAGGCTCCTCCATCCATGGGATTTTCAAGGCAAGAGTACTGGAGTGGGGTGCCACTGCCTTCTCCGTTAAATATAAGCAATATTCACAATATTCCACTATATGGATATACCATGTTTTGGTCATCTAGTCATCAGTTGATGGGCATTTGGAATTCTCCCACTTTTTGGCTAATGTGAATAGTGCTGTCATGATCATTCATGTACAAATGGTTATTTCAATACCTGCTTTTAATTCTTTCCATTAGGTACATAGTTAAAGCTGAATTTTGAGTCTAGTTTTTGATAAGGCTTCTTAAAGTGATGTGAGATTAATAAGAGTGGCCAGCATTACCTTATTTCTAAAGTCAGTGTGATTCTGGAGGATGGCTCTGCGGTAAGTGGCTGTCATCACAAAATCTTGCATCCCATTCTGCTGCTGGGAAAGGCAGCCATAAAACTGTAAGGGAAAGAGGAGGAGAGGGAGAGTAAACGTGCCACAAGGCAGGACCTTCACGAACACATACAGCCACCATGGTCAAGGCACGCTTGAGGGGAGCCGAGGCTCAGAGGCTCTAAGTCTCAGGGGATCGGAGGCTCTGAGACATCGGTGACCTGTCCACACCGGCCCTATGGATAAGGCCCAGAACTCTAAGGAGATACTAGACTTCACTCTTGCTCCATACTATGGCTTCAGCCCTAGTTCTTGACCAACTAGTGTTGGGGGGTCCTTCCCAAAGCAGAGGCTGAAAGCACAGTGCGGTTCATTCAGTCATATCCCACCCATTGAGACCCCACGGACTGCAGCATGCCAGGCCTCCCTGTCCATCACCAACTCCCAGAGTTTACTCAAACTCATGTCTGTCTAGTCAGTAATGCCATCCAGCCATCTCATCCTCTGTCATCCCCTTCTCCTCCTGCCCTCAATCTTTCCCAGAATAGGGTCTTTTTAAATAAGTCAGTCCTTTGCATCAGGGGGCCATAGGATTGGAGTTTCAGCTTCATCATCAGTCCTTCCAATAAACATTCAGGACTGATTTCCTTTAGGATGGACTGGTTGGATCTCCTTGCAGTCCAAAGGACTCTCAAGAGTCTTCTCCAACACCACAGTTCAAATGCATCAATTCTTCACCACTCAGCTTCCTTTATACTCCAACACTCACATCCATACATGACCACTGGAAAAACCATAGCTTTGACTAGACAGACCTTTATTGGCAAAGTAATGTCTCTGGTTTTTAATATGCTATCTAGGTTGGTCATAACTTTTCTTCCAAGGAGCAATCGTCTTTTAATTTCATGGCTACAGTCACCATCTGCAGTGATTTTTGAGCCCCCCAAAATAAACTGCCACTGTTTCCACTGTTTCTCCATCAATCTTCCAAGAAGTGATGGGACCAGATGCCATGATCTTAGTTTTCTGAATGTTGAGGTTTAAGCCAACTCTTTCACTCTCCTCTTTCACTTTCATCAAGAGGGTCTTTAGTTCGTCTTCGCTTTCTGCCATAAGGGTGGTGTCATCTGCGTATCTGAGGTTATTGATATTTTTCCTGGAAATCTTGATTCCAGCTTGTGCTTCAACCAGCCAGCATTTCTCAGGATGTACTCTGTATATAATTTAAATAAGCAGGGTGACAATATAGAGCCTTGATGTACCCCTTTCCCTATTTGGAACCAGTCTGTTGTTCCATGTCCAGTTCTAACTGTTTCTTCTTGAATTGCATACAGGTTTCTCAGGAGGCAGGCCAGGTGGTCTGGTATTCCCATCTCTTGAAGAATTCTCCACAGTTTGTTGTGATCCATGCAGTCAAAGGCTTGGAATAGTCAATAAAGCAGAAATCGATGTTTTTCTGGAACTCTCTTGCTTTTTCGATGATCCAGCAGATGTTGGCAATTTGATCTCTGGTTCCTCTGCCTTTTCTAAATCCAGCTCAAACACCTGAATGTTCATGGTTCACATATTGTTGAAGCCGGGCTTGGACTATTTTGAACATTACTCTACTAGCATGTGAGATGAGTGCAATTGTCCGGTGGTTTGAACATTCTTTGGCATTGCCTTTCTTTGGGATTGGAATGAAAACTGACCTTTTCCAGTCCTGTGGCCACTGCTGAGTTTTCCCAATTTGCTGGCATATTGAGTGCAGCACTTTCATAGCATCATCTTTTAGAATTTGAAATAGCTCAACTGGAATTCCATCACCTCCACTAGCTTTGTTAATAGTGATGCTTCCTAAGGCCCACTTGACTTCGCATTTCAGGATGTCTGGCTCTGAGTGACCACACCATCGTGATTATCTGGGGTGTAAAGATCTTTTCTGTATAGCTCTTCTGTGTATTCTTGCCACTTCTTAGAATCTTCTGCTTCTGTCAGGTCCATACCATTTCCATCCTTAATCGAGCCCATCTTTGCATGAAATGTTCCCTTGGTATCTCTAATTTTCTTGAAGAGAACTCTAGTTTTTCCCATTCTATTTTCCTCTATTTCTCTGCATTGATCACTGAGGAAGGTTTTCTTATCTCTCCTTGCTATTCTTTGGAACTCTGCATTCAGATGGGCACATCTTTTCTTTTCTCCTTTGCCTTTTGCTTCTCTTATTTTCCCAGCTATTTGTTAGACCTCAGGCAGCCATTTTTCTTTTTTGCATTTCTTTTCCATGGGGATGGTCTTGATCCCTGTCTCCTGTACAATGTCACGAACCCTCATCCATAGTTCTTCAGGCACACTATCAGATCTAATCCCTTGAATCTATTTGTCACTTCCACTGTATAATCGTAAGGGATTTGATTAAGTTATACCTGAATGGTCTAGTGGTTTTCCCTACTTTCTTCAATTTAAGTCTGAATTTGGCAATAAGGAGTTCATGATCTGAGCCACAGTCAGCTCCTGGTCTTGTTTTTGCTGACCGTATAGAGCTTCTCCATCTTTGGCTGCAAAGAATATAATCAATCTGATTTCAATATGTTTAATGTCTTTTGTGTTTTTGGAAGAGGGTGTCTGCTATGACAAGTACGTTCTCTTGGCAAAATTCTATTATCAGCCTTTGCCCTGCTTCATTCTGTACTCCAAGGCAAAATTTGCCTGTTACTCCAAGTGTTTCTTGACTTTCTACTTTTGCATTCCAGTCCCCTATAATGAAAAGGTCATCATTTTTGGGTGTTAGTTCTAGAAGGCCTTATAGGGCTTCATAGAACCATTCAACTTCAGCTTCTTCAGCATTACCGGTCAGGGCATAGACTTTGATTACTGTGATATTGAATGGGTTGCCTTGGATATGAACAGAGATCATGCTGTCATTTTTTAGATTGCATCCAAGTACTGCATTTTGGACTCTTCTGTTGACTATAATGGCTACGCCATTTCTTCTAAGGGATTCTTGCCCACAGTAGTAGACATAATGGTCATCTGAGTTAAATTCACCCATTCCAGTTCATTTTTAGCTTGCTGATTTCTAAAATGTCTATGTTGAATCTGTAGATTGCTTTGGGTAGTATATTCATTATCACTATATTGATTCTTCCGATCCATGAATATGGTAATTTCTCCATCTATTAGTGTCCTCTTTGACTTCTTTCAGCAGTGTTTTATAGTTTTCTATATATAGGTCTTTAGTTTCTTTAGGTAGATATATTCCTAAGTATTTTATTCTTTTTGTTGCAATGGTGAATGGAATTCTTTCCTTAATTTCTTTTTCTACTTTCTCATTATTAGTGTAAAGGAATGCAAGGGATTTCTGTGTGTTGATTTTATATCCTGCAACTTTACTATATTCACTGATTAGCTCTAGTAATTTTCTGGTGGAGTCTTTAGGGTTTTCTATGTAGAGGATCATGTCATCTGCAAACAGTGAGAGTTTTACTTCTTCTTTTCCAATTTGGATTCCTTTTATTTCTTTTTCTGCTCTGATTGCTGTCCCCAAAACTTCCAGAACTATCTTGAATAGTAGCGGTGAACGTGGGCACCCTTGTCTTGTTCCTGACTTTAGGGGAAATGCTTTCAATTTTTCACCATTGAGGAAAATGTTTGCTGTGGGTTTGTCATATATAGCTTTTATTATGTTGAGGTATGTTCCTTCTATTCCTGCTTTCTGGAGAGTTTTTATCATAAATGGATGTTGAATTTTGTCAAAGGCCTTCTCTGCATCTATTGAGATAATCATATGGCTTTTATTTTTCAATTGTTAATGTGGTGAATTACACTGATTGATTTGCAGATATTGAAGAATCCTTGCATCCCTGCGATACAGCCCACTTGGTCATAGTGTATGATCTTTTTAATGTGTTGTTGGATTCTGATTGCTAGAATTTTGTTGAGGATTTTTGCATCTATGTTCATCAGTGATATTGGCCTGTAGTTTTCTTTTTTTGTGGCATCTTTGTCAGGTTTTGGTATTAGGGTGATGGTGGCCTCATAGAACGAGTTTGGAAGTTTACCTTC
>SJYQ01001040.1:340937-393067 GCA_006410935.1 Redunca redunca
CTTAGCACTGCAATCTACAGATTCAATGCAATCCCTATCAAGCTACCAGTGGTATTTTTCACAGAACTAGAACAAATAATTTCAAGATGTGTATGGAAATACAAAAAACCTCGAATAGCCAAAGCAATCTTGAGAAAGAAGAATGGAACTGGAGGAATCAACTTGCCTGACTTCAGGCTCTACTACAAAGCCACAGTCATCAAGACAGTATGGTACTGGCACAAAGACAGAAATATAGATCAATGGAACAAAACAGAAAGCCCAGAGATAAATCCACGCACCTATGGACACCTTATCTTTGACAAAGGAGGCAAGAATATACAATGGAGTAAAGACAATCTCTTTAACAAGTGGTGCTGGGAAAACTGGTCAACCACTTGTAAAAGAATGAAACTAGATCACTTTCTAACACTACACACAAAAATAAACTCAAAATGGATTAAAGATCTAAACGTAAGACCAGAAACTATAAAACTCCTGGAGGAGAACATAGGCAAAACACTCTCCAACATAAACCACAGCAGGATCCTCTATGATCCACCTCCCAGAATACTGGAAATAAAAGCAAAAATAACAAATGGGACCTAATTAAAATTAAAAGCTTCTGCACAACAAAGGAAACTATAAGCAAGGTAAAAAGACAGCCTTCAGAATGGGAGAAAATAATAGCAAATGAAGCAACTGACAAACAACTAATCTCAAAAATATACAAGCAACTCCTGCAGCTCAATTCCAGAAAAATAAATGACCCAATCAAAAAATGGGCCAAAAAACTAAATAGTCATTTCTCCAAAGAAGACATACAGATGGCTAACAAACACATGAAAAGATGCTCAACATCACTCATTATTAGAGCAATGCAAATCAACACCACAGTGAGGTACCACTTCACACCAGTCAAAATGCCTGTGATCCAAAAGTCTGCAAGCAATAAATGCTGGAGAGGGTGCGGAGAAAAGGGAACCCTCTTACACTGTTGGTGGGAATGCAAACTAGTTCAGCCACTATGGAGAACAGTGTGGTGATTCCTTAAAAAACTGGAAGTAGAACTGCCTTATGACCCAGCAATCCCACTGCTGGGCATACACACTGAGGAAACCAGAACTGAAAGAGACATATGTACCCCAATGTTCATCGCAGCAATGTTTATAATAGCCAGGACATGGAAGCAACCTAGATTTCTATCAGCAGATGAATGGATAAGAAAGCTGTGGTACATATACACAATGGAGTATTACTCAGCCATTAAAAAGAATACATTTGAATCAGTTCTAATCAGAGGGATGAAACTGGAGCCTATTATACAGAGTGAAGTAAGCCAGAAAGAAAATCACCAATACAGTATACTAACACATATATATGGAATTTAGAAAGATGGTAATGATGACCCTGTATGCGAGACAGCAAAAGAGACACAGATGTGTAGAGAGGACTTTTGGACTCTGAGGGAGAGGGAGAGGGTGGGATGATTTGGGAGAATGGCATTGAAACATGTATACTATCACGTAAGAAACGAATCTCCAGTCTATGTTCGATGCAGGATACAGGATGCTTGGGGCTGGTGCACGGGGATGATCCAGAGAGATGATATGGGGTGGGAGGTGGGAGGGGGGTTCATGTTTGGGAACTCAGGTACACCCATGGCGGATTCATGTCAATGTATGGCAAAACCAATACAGTAATGTAAAGTAAAATAAAGTAAAAATAAAAATTTAAATAAAAAAATAAAATAGATGAACATTCAAAATAATAAAAAATAAAATGTCAATGTTTACTCTTGTCATCTCCTGTTTGACCACTTTTAGTTTGCCTTGATTCATGGACCTAACATTTCAGGTTCCTATGCAATATTGCTCTTTACAGCATCAGACTTTACTTCCATCACCAGTCACATCCACAACTGTGTGTTGTTTTTGCTTTGGCTCTGTCTCTTCATTCTTTCTGGAGTTATTTCTCCACTGATATCCAGTAGCATATTGGGCACCTACCAACCTGGGGAGTTTATCTTTCAGTGTCCTATCTTTTTGCCTTTTCGTACTGTTCATGGGGTTATCAAGGCAAGAATACTGAAGTGGTTTGCCATTCCCTTCTCCAGTGGGGCATGTATTGTCAGAAGTCTCCACCATGACCTGTCCATCTTGGATGGCCCTACATGGCATGGCTGATAGTTTCATTGAGTTAGACAAGGCTGTGGTCCATGTAATCAGATTAGTCATGAAAAATACAGGGGGCTTCCCTGGTGGTCCAGTGGTTAAGAATTTGCCTTGCAATGAAAGGGATATGGGTTCAATCCCTGGTAGGAGAATTTAGATCCCATATGCCACAGAGCAACTAAGCCCAAATGCCGCAACTACTGAGCCCACATGCCGCAACTAGAGAGTCCGTGTGCTGCAATAATGGGTCCCACAGGAGGCAATGAAGATCCTGTGTGCTGCAACTAAGACTCGGTCCAGTGAAAAAAGAATTAAAGAGATAAGTGAGAGAGAAAGGGGCCAAGGCCAAAAGGGATGGCCCTGAAGAGTCCCATCAGCCTAGAGAGAAAGCGAAGTCTTGGATAGAAATCCCAGGAGAGGGTGGGAATGCAGCAGGAGGCACTGACGGTAGTAATCTGAGGAAGCATGCCAGCTGGGTGGTGTGTGCATGTAAGTCCATGAGCATGAGTCAGGAATAAATATTTTGACTGTAATGGTCACCATTTGGGAGAGTTTGCTATGTGCCGGGCACCATGCAGAGTGCTTCACTTATATCCTCTAATCAAATTACATCACCACAACAATCAGATGAAATATGTTCCCTAGATGAGGGAATGTTCCTGCTGGTCAGAGGACCACACGTTAAAAACTACTGCACTCTATTCTCTACCCACCACCCCACCCAGGTGTGTGTCACTTTGAAATGACACAGTTCTGCCAGGGGCCACTTCCCCGACCTCGAAGTACTGTGCAGCAGACACCTCTTCTGTCCACTGGCTAAAGCTGAACACCAAGTGTTCCTTT
The DNA here is from genome assembly GCA_006410935.1 of Redunca redunca. Taxonomy (NCBI): domain Eukaryota; kingdom Metazoa; phylum Chordata; class Mammalia; order Artiodactyla; family Bovidae; genus Redunca; species Redunca redunca. The sequence continues at coordinate 343,934 of SJYQ01001040.1, forward strand.
TTCTTACGCTGGTATCTTCTCAAGGTATTTGAAAATGCACTGAACTCTGCAAGGAGAAGAGAGAAGATCTATTTCTACACCTTGGAAACCACAGCATTACCCTTCAAAAAATTCCAATTGAGAAAATATTAGAAGATTAAAACAGCACGTTCACCCCAGAACACATGAGTGATAAGGAATGGCAAGGTGGGAATGGGTACTACTCTGAGCTGTGACACCCTTATTTACACTTGTCAGACATATCTGCATTCACAAATGTCAAGTACGAGAGTGGAATGGAACACGGGCAGAGTTTGCGCTCATCACATTCTCCTGGTACCATGCTAACAGGGCTCATAGGCTTATCCTCAGTACGTGCACTGGGGAAGGCAACTGTTGATGGTAAGAAAAATAATGTATATGTGAATACAAACTATAGATGCATATAAGTAAATATATATATGTATATAAAATCTCAGTCTAATGGGCTTCCTTGGTGGCTCAGATAGTTAACAATCTGCCTGCAGTGCAGGAGACCTGGGTTTAATCCCTGGGTCAGGAAGATCCCCTGGAGAAGGGAATGGTTACCCACTCCAGTACTCTTGCCTGGGAAATCCCACGCACAGAGGAGCCTGGTGGGCTATGGTCCATGGGGATCGCAAAGAGTCAGACATGACGTAGTGACTAACACTTTCGCTTTCAACCTCATTCTATTATCATAATGACAGTTTTGTTTTGTTTTTTCACATTTAGTATTCCCTAAGTGTACAGAGAAAGGGTAAAATAACTGGGAATGTGAATATATAAGGGAATGATTTTATTATTTGAGAAAAAAAAAAATAGAAGTGAAAGTTTAAAAACTACCAGGACTGATATTACTAATAGACAACACAGTATGCTCAGTTGTCGAACTCTGTGACTTCTGCCTTAGAAATGTCTCTCAAAGTCCTGTCCAGTGGTGCTCATCGCCTGTGGTCTTGGTCCTCTCCACTTCTGTTGCTGTGAGCAGGTCTCTCCTTCCAGCCCACATCAGGTCCCTAACGCTCACCCAGTCCGGATTCACCATGAGCTCCAGTCCCTCACATTCTGTCTGGCCCATATACGTGCCCTCCACACCCCCTTTCTGCACATATAAGACCTGCACTATGCCTTTACACTCTTACCATGCTGGAGCACTTACACACTCCCAGGTCAACCTGGGCCTGGTCTGGCTTCTTGATTTTGAAAGCCCCATCTCTTCTGCTTAGAGTTCCTTCTGACCTCAAACTACTATTCATCATCCAAGACTCAGTTCAACAAGCATTTCTTCACTGCTGTGTTCCATAATACCCATAGGCAGAATGAACTGCTATAAACACACTGGGCCTCAATACTTGTCTACAGATCAGAATCACTTAGGAAGGTTTTTTTTTTTTTTTTTTTTTTAATATACATGCTGGACCCTCATCTTATACTTGGAAATTCAGTGCTCTGGTGTGGGGACAAGGCATCTCTATTTTTTTCAAAAACTTCCACTTCATTTTTATGTGCAGCCAGGGAGAAGAATGTGTGTTCTCATCTCAGGCTCTCAGCTTACCATTTTATTTCATATTTTACTGAATTTATCAATTTTTGAACTGTGTATCTTTCTATCTATATCAAATTCTTTTAGGGCATGGTTTAGGGAGGTGGGTCAAGCCTTATTATCTCTAGTCTTTAGAATAACAGCAGCCACCCAATAACAGGTCAAAATGTGAGTTCAATAAATTTGGGGAGATGATGAATGAATCTGGTGAAACTATTTCATCTGTCAACAGAGGAACAGATTTTAGGAAGAAGTGATATACTTTATATAATATATATATTCATTCAATGGAATATCATTCAGCCACAAGAAGGAAATCTTGCCACTTAACAGCAACATGGATGGACTTCGAGGGCATTATGCTAAGTGAAATAAACTAGATAGAGGAAGGGACTTCCCTGGTAGCTCAGTTGTAAAGAAACTGCCTGCAGTGCAGAAGACCTGAGTTCAATCCCTGGGTCAAGAAGATCCCCTGGAGAAGGAAACAGCAACCCACTCCAGTAGTTTTTCCTGGAAAATCATATGGACAGAGGAGCCTGGCAGGCTACAGTCTATGGGTCACAAGAGTCAGATGCAACTTAGTAACTAAACCACCAGATAGAGGAAAACAAATATTATATTATTTATATGTGGAAACTTTTTTTTTAATGTGGACCATTTTAAAAATCTTTATTAAATTTGTTGTAATATTGCTTCTGTTTTATATTTTGTGTTTTTTTGCCACAAAACATATGGAATCTTGACACCCTAACCAGGAATTGAACAGGAACCCCCTGCATTGGAAGGATAAGTTATAACCATAGGACCACCAGGGAAGCCCCAGGAACCTTTTTTTAAAAAGCCAAACTTACAGAAACAGAGAGTAGAAAGGTAGTTACCAGGAGCTAAGGGGTGGTAAAATAGGGAAACATTGGTAAAGAGGTACAAACTTTTAACTATAGAATGGATGAGGCCTGAGGGTCTGGAATACAGCATGGTAACTATAGTTGTTAACATGTATTATACAATTGAAATTTGCTAACAGAGGACTTACATGTTCTCAGTGAAAAAAGTAAGAATGAAGTAAAATAAAATATAATAACAGGGCTTCTCTGGTGGCACTCATGGCAAAAGAACCTGCCTGCCAAGGCAGGAGATGAAGAGAGGCACGTGTGGTCCCTGGGTTGGGAAGATGCCCTGGGGGAAGGCATGGCAACCTGCTCCCATCTCCCACTGACAGAATCATCCCACAGAGGAGCCTGGTGGGCTACGTTCCATAGGGTCCCAAAGAGTCAGACAGGACTGAAGCACTTAACACACACACACAAAATACAGTAACATTCTGGTACACCCTGAAAAACAAAGATGACACTGGACACTATTCACCAAGCTCTCATCTCCTGGGCCTTCTCCACTTCCCTCTGAGTTCTCGGAGACTGCCAGCAGTGTTTGCGTCACCTGTCTGTGAGTTCTGTGAGTCCTGGACATCTCAGATGTTTGGGCTTTCAAGTAGCATAGGAGTGTTACTCTGTCGTCTCCGACTCTTGCAATCCCATGAACTGTACCCTACCGCTCTTTTCTCCATGGGATTCTCCAGGCAAGAATACTGGAGTGGTTTGCCATTCCCTTCTCCAGAGGATCTTCCCGACCAAGGATAGAACCTCGGTCTCCTGAATTGTAAGCAAACTCTTTCAAAGCCTATGGTAAATTCATTTGTCCAATAAATAGTCTTTTAAATATTCTCTACAGTTGCAAGCCCCCATCCTTTGGTGGAAATTTGAACTCTCACACAGTCAGTTCTAAAGAAGGATGAGTAAAAATACAACAAACCATAAATATAACAAAGAAGAAGACTCAACAGATATAAAGAGCTAAAAATGGTTACCAAGTGGCAGGGGGCAGGGAACAATGTAAGGGTGGAGGAGTGGCAAGTAAAAACTACTATAAGCTAAGCTCAAGGAGGTATCACACAACATGAGGAATATAACCAATGTTTTGTAATAACTGTAAATGGAGTACAACCTTTAAAAACCATGTAAAGTTTTCTATAAACAAATAAAGAACAACTTTAACAGCCTTATACTAATACTAAGGCATTTTAAGTCTGAGCATAAAAAAAAAAAAAAATAAAGAAGGATGAGCACCGAAGAACTGATGCTTTTGAACTGTGGTGTTGGAGAAGACACCTGAGAGTCCCTTGGACTGCAAGGAGATCTAACCAGTCCACCCTAAAGGAAATCAGTCCTGAATATTCATTGGAAGGACTGATGCTGAAGCTGAAGCTACAACACTTTGACCACCTGATGCAAAGAGTTGACTCCTTAGAAAAGATCCTGATACTAGGAAAGATTGAAGGCAGGAGGAGAAGGGGATGACATAGGACGAGATGGTTGTTTGGCATCACTGACTGGATGGACGTAAGTTTAAGCAAGCTCTAGGAGATGGTGGAAGCCAGGGAAGCCTCGCATACTACAGTCCATGGGACGCAAAGAGTTGGACTTGACTGAGCAACTGAACAACAACAATGTACAGTCAGAAGTCAGTCAGTTCAGGTGCTCTGTCATGTCCCCGTAGCTTGCTCAAACTCATGTCCACCCAGTTGGTGATGCCATCCAACTATCTCATCCTCTGTCATCCCCTTCTCCTCTTGCCTTCAGTCTTTCCCAGCATCAGGGTCTTTTCAAATGAGTCAGCTCCTCACATCAGGTGGCCAAAGTATTAGAGCTTCAGCTACAGCAACAGTCCTTCCAATGAATATTCAGGACTGATTTCCTTTAGGGTGGACTGGTTGGATCTCCTTGCAGTCGAAGGGACTCTCAGGAGTCTTCTCCAACACCACAGTTCAAAAGCATCAGTTTTTCAGTGCTCAACTTTCTTTATGGTCCAACTCTCACATCCATACAATTCCGTTCAGTCGCTCAGTTGTGTCCGACTCTTTGTGACCCCATGGACTGCAGCACACCAGGCTTCCCTGTTCATCATCAACTCCTGGAGCTTGCTCAAACTCATGTCCATCAAGTCAGTGATGCCATCTGACCATCTCATCCTGACTACTAGAAAAACTATAGCTTTGACTAGATGGACCTTTGTTGGCAAAGTAATGTCTCTGCTTTTGAATATGCTATCTAGGTTGGTCATAACTTTTCTTCCAAGGAGTAAGCGTCTTTTAATTTCATGGCTGCAGTCACCATCTGCAGTGATTTTGGAGCCCCAAAAAATAAAGTTTGTCACTGTTTCCTCTGCTTCCCCATCTACCTGCCATGAAGTAATGGGACCAGATGCCATGATCTTAGTTTTCTGAATGTTGAGTTTTAAGCCAACTCTTTCACTCTCCTCTTTCACTTTCATCAAGAGGCTCTTTAGTTCTTCTTCACTTTCTGCCATAGAGTGGCATCATCTGCATATCTGAGGTTATTGATATTACTCCCAGCAATCTTGATTCCAGCTTATGCTTCATCCAGTCTGGCATTTCAGATAATGTACTCTGCATATTAGTTACATAAGCAGGGTGACAATATACAGCCTTGATGTACACGTTTCCCAATTTTGATCCAGTTTGCTGTTCCATGTCTGGTTCTAAGCATTGCTTCTTTACCTGCATACAGATTTCTCAGGAGGCAGGTAAGGTATTCCCATCTCTTTAAGAATTTTCCACAGTTTGTTGTGATCCATACAGTCAAAGCCTTTAGCATATCAACGAAGCAGAAACAGATGTTTTTCTGGAATTCTCTTGCTTTTTCTATGATCCAGTGGATGTTGGCAATTTGATCTCTGGTTACTCTGCCTTTTCTAAATCCAGTTTGAACATCTCAAATTTCTTGGTGAAGAGGATGTATGACAAGTTGCAAAGTACCATTTGGGGTTTGAAAGCTAGACTCTGATCATAAAGCAAAAAGGAGAGTCTGCTTGTATACCTCACCAATTGTCTCCAAAGGACAAAGTGAAAGAGAAGCTCCAATGAAGTTTTGTGTTATGACCAGCATTCAGGCAATGCACATACAGCCTTCTAAAATGAATACTAATTCAGATGTATCAAGTCTGTGTTTGCTATTTTCAAAAAATCCAATCTCACTACATTACACACTATAATCACAACCCTGTAATCCTGGCACAGGGACCATATGTGACAAACCAAAAATCAGGGTCTCTAGTTTGACAAGTTTGAGATGTGTTTATGGGATTTTAGGAAATTAGAAGCCAATTCTTGGCAAGTCCAGGAATCAGCATCATTCACTATTGTGAGTTCTGTCACAACGGGTGCCAGGAGAATGTTCTTTTCACAAGTTACCCTTACTTTTATGGCTATTTAATGGTTAAACAAATGTGTGTAAATAAATGTCAGGCTTACATCTTTCCATACACAGAATGTTACTTGGTACCTTATGCAACAGTTAGAACTGGACATGTAACAACAGACTGGTTCCAAATAGGAAAAGGAGTATGTCAAGGCTGTATATTGTCATACTGCTTATTTAACTTATATGCAGAGTACACATGAGAAACTCTGGGCTGGAAGAAGCACAAGCTGGAATCAAGACTGCCAAGAGAAATATCAATCACCTCAGATATGCAGATGACACCACCCTTATGGCAGAAAGTGAAGAGGAACTAAAAAGCCTCTTGATGAAAGTGAAAGAGGAGAGTGAACAAGTGGGCTTAAAGCTCAACATTGAGAAAACGAAGATCATGGCATCTGGTCCCATCACTTCATGGGAAATAGATGGGGAAACAGTGGAAACAGTGTCAGACTTTATTTTTGGGGGCTCCAAAATCACTGCAGATGGTGACTGCAGCCATGAAATTAAAAGACGCTTACTCCTTGAAAGAAAAGTTATGACCAACCTAGATAGCATGTTGAAAAGCAGAGACATTACTTTGCCGACTAAGGTCTGTCTAGTCAAGGCTATGGTTTTTCCAGTGGTCATGTATGGATGTGAGAATTGGACTGTGAAGAAAGCTGAGTGCCAAAGAATGGATGCTTCTGAACTGTGGTATTGGAGAAGACTCCTGAGAGTCCTTTGGACTGCAAGGAGATCCAACCAGTCCTTTCTGAAGGAGATCAGTCCTGGGATTTCTTTGGAAGGAATGATGCTAAAGCTGAAACTCCAGTACTTTGGCCACCTCATGTGAAGAGTTGACTCACTGGAAAAGACTCTGATGTCGAGAGGGATTGGGGGCAGGAGGAGAAGGGTATGACAGAGGATGAGATGGCTGGATGGCATCACTGACTCAATGGACGTGAGTTTGAGTGAACTCCGGGAGTTGATGATGGACAGGGAGGCCTGGCATGCTGCAATTCATGGGGTCGCAAGGAGTCGGACACGACTGAGCAACTGAACTGAACTGATTTTCCTTACCTCACAATAATCTTTGATGTTCAGACTGTCTGTCCCCCCCTCCCCCACCTTTTTTTTTTTTTTTACAAACTACTACATAGCCTGGCTCCCCCTCCTGCATCCTTGGAACAGTTTTCTCCAAGTTACTGAGAAGATATCTCTGGGGCTTGGGGTCCTTAACATTCTCACCAAGTAAAGTAAGTCTCCACTGTAAGGTTGTGACGAAGTTTTTTGTCGGCACTGTGTTTCCACATGATGTATAAAGATAGAAAAAAAGAACCATCATATTTTAAAAGAAGGAAAAGAAATTTAATTGCTGATTTCTCTCCTTCCCTCAGCCTCTAGAAGAAAGGACTCAGCCACTACACACACAGTCTTGGTCCGTCTGGGCTGCTATAATAGAGAACCACAGACAGAGGGACTTCTAAACAAGGGACATTTGTTTCCCACAGCTGTGGAGGCTGGAGTCTGGGATCTGGATGCCAGCACGGTCGGGTTCTGGTGAGGGTTCTCTTCTGAGCTGCTGACTACAGCCCTCTATCTGTGTCCTCACCCAGCAGTGTTGGCAAAGGCTCTCTCTGGGATCTCTTCTAAAGAACACTAACCTCAATCATGAGGGCTCCACTCTTTTGATCAAATCACTTCCCACCTACACTTGAGACTGCTATGCCTTTCTCTGAAAACTCACACACAGAGTATATCTACATAGGAAATTTCCTGAAATTCAGTTTGCATTTATTTAACTTTGGGAGCAAGGCCAAAGAGGTTACAGATATTTTCTTAAGAAAATATTATTAATAGGTTCCTCTTCATTATAAAAAGAAGCAAATCAGTAATTTAGGAGTTCAGATGGTGAATAGATTTTGACTTAAAATGCATCAAAGACCAAAGATAATTTAGTTCTGCCAGTGATAGCTACCTAGAACTTCTGGATTAAACTTTCACTCTAATCACTACAGATGGTGACTGCAGCCATGAAATTAAAAGACGCTTACTCCTTGGAAGAAAAGTTATGACCAACCTAGACAGCATGTTGAAAAGCAGAGACATTACTTTGCCAACAAATGTCCGTCTAGTCAAGGCTATGGTTTTTCCAGTGGTCATGTATGGATGTGAGAGTTGGACTGTGAAGAAAGCTGAGTGCCAAAGAATTGATGCATTTGAACTGTGGTGTTGGAGAAGACTCCTGAGAGTCCCTTGGACTGCAAGGAGATCCAACCAGTCCTTTCTGAAGGAGATCAGCCCTGGGATTTCTTTGGAAAGAATGATGCTAAAGCTGAAACTCCAGTACTTTGGCCACCTCATGTGAAGAGTTGACTCACTGGAAAAGACTCTGATGCTGGGAGGGATTGGGGGCAGGAGGAGAAGGGTATGACAGAGGGTGAGATGGCTGGATGGCATCACTGACTCGATGGACGTGAATTTGAGTGAACTCCGGGAGTTGGTGATGGACAGGGAGGCCTGGCATGCTGCGATTCATGGGGTCGCAAGGAGTTGGACATGCCTGAGCGACTGAACTGAACTGAAGCTAGAACAACCAGATCCAAATAATTAAGTTCACGCATCTCTGATGACGGAATAAATAGGAGAAAATAAATCCCTGATTCTAAGGACTATGAAACCAGGCGGATCAGAACTCAATGGAAGCAGATGGTAAGTTTTGTTCCCTTTTTTGAAAATAGGTATCTTTTACTTCCTTCCTGGTAAGACCTTAATTTTGCATATTTGAGCTGATGGACCATAGAGAATTAAGATGGGCTATTTGCAAATTATTCAAGATAGGCCACAGGCAGCTCTGCAAGAAAGTCTGAAGTTGGACTTTTCTTTTTTTAAAATATGTATCTCATGTTTATCATATTGTCAGTTTGGGATTTTCCAGTATAATTTTGGGACATGTGTCCAGAACAGCTGAGGCAGTTAGACAGGTATTACCCGCTCCTGGCACAGAAAGATGCTAGCATCTTGGTAAACAAACTGTGGCAAGTACATAGACAGTATCACTTGTAAACAGCAGCTTTTTAAGGGAGGCAAGAAAACAAAAACGGGCCCCTTCAATCTGTTTTTTTTTTTTTTTTTTTTTTTTTTAGCAACAACAAAACAAAAAGAAAATTGCTGTGTCTGAGTCATCTTACTGATTCATGAGCACACTACATGCTAAAGCTGAAAGTAATGATTTGTCAAGAAAGAACCTAAGTCGAGCCTGAGAAAGTAGAATAATTAGAATCATGACTGAGGCATGAAACTGTCATGTCCTTGGTTAGTGTTTATGTGATAGAGAAAATGACATCCATGTGTTGCAGTGAGAAATGATAAAACATGATGGTTTACAGCCAGAGTGGTTGCAATGCCAGTTCCACCAGGCCATCCTCTTCAAAAACAGTGAAGATAAATGTGTCCTTCAAAGGGAGTTCTCAACAGCTGGCCTTTCTTCACTCTCCTCTGGGAGTCATCCTGGATCTACAGAATTAATGTCATTCAAACAGATGATGCCTGCAGATCAAAAGTCTCCTTCATCCAAAAAAGAAAAATATTGTACTCCTTGCCAAAATATTTTCCAAAGGCAAAGCTACCTGCTGATTTAAAGATTCCTTTACTTCTCCTACCAAAAGTCTCTCCCTCTAGTTTGGAGAACTGAAGAAGACACGATGGGTTATCACTGCCTCTTATTTTGGAATTTCCAATGAGCACTGCCAAAGGCAATGTTTGTCCCCCTAAAGTCATATATTGAAACCTAGTCTCCAGTGAGGGTAGTTAGAGGATAGAGCCTTTGGGAAGTGATTAGACATAAAGTAGATTCTTGGAGTGCCCACCATAGATAGCATTATGATAAGACACAATAGGTTTCTATTGCACACATGAGAAAACTAGAAAAATGGAGAACTTTCCCAAACTTCAAGCCAGTGCTTTTGTCTCCTCTTTAAAATAAATTTGTTAGGACTTCTCTGGTGTTCTAGTGGTTAAGACTCCTCCTTCCAATGCAAGGGGTGTGAGTTAGATCCCCAGTTGGGGAACTAAGGTCCCACGTGCCATGGAGTGTGGCCAAAAATAAATAATTGTTTAAGTTGCCTCTTAAAAAAATACATTAGCATTTCTTGCAAGCAACTGCCAATCAACTTCTCCTAAAGATACTTATAAATTCTAAGAAATCAAATGTATTATTTCATTTTGCTTTCCCCTCAAAGCTTTACCGGAGAAGGTGACGGCACCCCACTCCAGTACTCTTGCCTGGAAACTCCCATGGATGGTGGAGCCTGGTGGGCTGCAGTCCATGGGGTCACAAAGAGTTGGACACGACTGAGCAACTTCCCTTTCACTTTTCACTTCCATGCCTTGGAGAAGGAAATGGCAACCCACTCCAGTGTTCTTGCCTGGAGAATCCCAGGGACGGGGGAGCCTGGTGGGCTGCCGTCTATGGGGTCGCACAGAGTCGGAGATGACTGAAGCAACTTAGCAGAGCAGAGCAAAGCTTTACAATTAGCAACTAAGCGTATAATTCATAATCTATATAACACTCCACTAAAATTATTTTGTACAAATAAAACATTAGTATAAAGCACTGGGAAGGGCTATTTGGGAGTACTTGGTATATTTGTCGTTACCTCTAAACATTTAGAATCTTACACAAAAACAACTGGATCACAAATCCCATCAAGTTTCAGAGGCAATCTACACACACATCTTAAAAACTCATTAAATATTTTCTGAGATGACCAGCAGTGACCTAAACACTAGTAAAATCGTGAGCTTCACCATTTATAAAAATAGAGACAGTTTGCTCATTTGTTTGAATGTTGAACCAGTTCCCTGATCCTGTGGGATCTTAGCACACTTGTCCTGACACTCAACCCATCAGCAAGGAAAAACCAAGATCAAAGAACTGTGTGGTTTCCAATAAGCAGAAGGATGAGGGGTCAGCCTCGAACAGAAGGATAGGTGAGTGAACCAAAGCACAAACAAGATTCTAAGGAAAGGATATCAGTGAAAACTCTTGTTGGCAAGAGGTGGAAACTCAACCAAGTTGAATGGAAATAGAAATTTTATGGCTCATGAAACTGAAATATCCAGGATTAAAATTCAATTTTGAAGAATGGTTGTATCCAGGAGTTTGAATGATTTTAAGACCCTCTCATTCTCGCTCTGGCTCTCATGCTCACTCAGTGTTTCTCTATTTTAGTTTCCTGTTCAGGCGGGCTTCCCCTCCCACAGGACAAGATAATGGTCATCATCTCCAGAACACTGCCACCAGCTCAGCAAGCCCTGTCCTTCCAAAATGTTCCAACAAAAGCCCCAGGCTGAGTCTCACTGAACCAAGCTAAATTAAAGACCCATCTCTGGATCAATTGCTATGGTCAGGAATCAATGCCAACTGACCAGACTCGAGTCAGCCCTATCTAAACACAAAGAAAACTGGGCTTCTTTTGTCAGAGGAAAATAGAGTAGATTAAACACAGTTGATCACTGCTGAAAGAGAGGCAGAAGCATTATAGACTAAGTTGAAACCGACAAAACAGGAGTGAGGAAATACTCGTACTTCAGGGGACAAACTGGAGGATGGAGAGCCACGAAAGCTAGACATTAAGTCTCTTGGCTTCAGAAATCTTTGAACCGGGGCTAGCTTAAACCCAGCTTTCACTCCCAGAGCAGGCTGCTATTGTGAAAAGCTACTACAAAGCAACTGATCTAACATTTCTGGACCTAGAACATGATGAATCTCTGACAATGTTCCAGTTACCAGCTTCTCCTGTTCATACTCTTAAAGAGTAACTGGCCCTGCTCAGAGCTCCTGATGTTCTGTTTGCACTATAGGATCCCATACCTTATCCAGTAGATTAGTTAGGAATGAGGTGCTGATTAAAAGATCTTTCAGTCTGGACCAAAAGACCCAGATACTAATAAACCTGATGGGTTCTGGGGCTCCAAATGGCTGGGGTTGGGGGTGGTCCTACATCCTGGCTTACCTGGGACATTTCAGTTTATGTCTGCCCTCCTGGAGGGATTACTGGTTATATTTGCTCTCATACTCATAGAGCCCTGCTTGGAATGATAAATTACTGAGTCACCTTAGCTACAAGATGATGCAGTCTTAGAGGAGGGAGCCAGGCATGGTCAAGTGCAAGAGGGACAGGAAGCTGAGAGAGATGATGATACAGAAGGATGCAGATGGGGGAACCATGCAGAAAATACCTGTTTCCTCACATAGTTCCAGTACATTGTGTTCCTCTGACTTAAATGCCATGAAACATTTCCTTACAGTAACTTCCCTTTTTTGTCCTCAGCTACTCTGTGTAGGTAGCCTTCACTAGAACAGAAATTTCCCCATGTTATGATAATGGTTTTTATTTTTTTATTTTTTCTGAGTCATTGCCAGTTGACTCAGGATTAAGGAGAGTTTTGTTGGTTTGGTTTTACAAACAATTTTATATATTTTTATGCTGTGCTCATTTCAAGGATTGTTTTTTTTTTTTTTTTTTTTAATCTACACCATACTTTGCTTGACCCCAGAGGTGAATCAGCTGATTTACAGTTGGGCTCATTTCTACCATCATATTTTAAACTATTACAGTGAAGGCCCTCCCATATGTGCATTTAGGATCAAGACTGAATTCCACAAAGCTGTCTAGTCATTTGAAGGTCATCAGACTTGCAGAAACACAAATGGTACCTTAGTTCACTAAGTGAGGCCCGAATACACCTTCTAGAGCATTTAGCATATATTCAAGGAGGGACTAATTTATTTATGTGGCAGCACAAGCCATGATTCAATTGGTTTTCATGGCTTCCTAAGGTCTCTGTGTGATTCCCAGCAAGCAAAGGAGCACAGGTGAGCACCAAACAGGTGGCAAGGAGGCACATTTCCAATTTGGTTAGATTTACACAGACTTTGAAATGATGTTTAACAACTTAAATGCACATTTTCAGCTGCTTATGCCATACTCCCTACACTCCCCCAAAACAGTTAACTTTGCGTTAAGCATTAACGTAACGCAGCATAAAACTTAAAAACTTGAAATAGCAGCCTGCACCTTCAGTACATAATGTTCGGGGCACCTCAATTTGCCAAGTGAAAACTTAGCATAATAGACACAAAAATCTCTCTAAGCTTTCTCTTTATATATTATCTATGTCTACATGAATGAGACAAAAATATCCACAAACTCAGCTGATAAATTCTGTACCTGTTGCAAAGCAAAGACAAGACTTTCCATCTGGCAGACTTGAGATTTCAAGTTACATTAAAGGAAAAAAAGAAACAGTTTCAGATGACAATTAGCATCTTTGGTTTTACAATACAATTTTTATGATCTGGCTCTCTTCTGACTCAAATATGGCTTTAACAATAACACTACACACCATACTTTCATGCAAAGATGGGCTCGATAAAGGACAGAAATGGTATGGACCTAACAGAAGCAAAAGATATTAAGAAGAGGTGGCAAAAATACACAGAAGAACTATACAAAAAAGATCTTCATGACACAGATAATCACAATCGCTTGATCACTCACCTAGAGCCAGACATCCTGGAAGGCGAAGTCAAGTGGGCCTTAGAAAGCATCACTACAAACAAAGCTAGTGGAGGTGATGGAATTCCAGATGAGCTATTTCAAATTCTAAAAGATGATGCTGTGAAAGTGCTGCACTCAATATTTCAGCAAATTTGGAAAAACCAGCAGTGGCCGCAGGACTGGAAAAGGTCAGTTTTCACTCCAATCCCAAAGAAAGGCAATGCCAAAGAATGCTCAAACTACTGCACAATTGCACTCACCTCACACGCTAACAAAGTAATGCTCAAAATTCTCCAAGCTAGGCTTAAACAGTACATGAACCATGAACCTCCAGATATTCAAGCTGGATTTAGAAGACAGAGAAACCAGAGATCAAATTGCCAACATCCGTTGGATCATCAAAAAAGCAAGAGAGTTCCAGAAAAACATCTATTTCTGCTTTATCGACTATGCCAAAGCCTTTGACTGTGTGGATCACAACAAACTGTGGAAAATTCTTAAAGAGAAGGGAATACCAGACCACCTGACCTGCCTCTTGAGAAATCTGTATGCAGGTCAGGAGGCAACAGTTAGAACTGGACATGGAACAACAGACTGGTTCCAGATTGGGAAAGGAGTACATCAAGGCTGTATATTGTCACCCTGCTTATTTAACTTATATGCAGAGTACATCATGAGAAACACTGGACTGGATGAAGCACAAGCTGGAATCAAGATTACAAGGAGAAATATAAATAACCTCAGATATGCAGATGACACCACCCTTATGGCAGAAAGCGAAGAGGAACTAAACAGTCTCTTGATGAAAGTGAAAGAGGAGAGTGAAAAAGCTGGCTTAAAACTCAACATTCAGAAAACTAAGATCATGACATCTGGTCCCATCACTTCATGGCAAGTAGATGGGGAAACAGTGGAAACAGTGTCAAACTGTTTTGGGGGGCTCCAAAATCACTGCAGATGGTGACTGCAGCCATGAAATTAAAAGATGCTTGCTCCTTGGAAGAAAAGTTATGACCAACCTAGGCAGCATATTAAAAAGCAGAGACATTACTTTGCCAACAAAGGTCCGTCTAGTCAAAGCTATGGTTTTTCCAGTAGTCATATATGGATGCAAGAGTTGGACTACAAAGAAAGCTGAGTGCTGAAGAATTGATGCTTTTGAATTATGGTGTTGGAGAAGACTTGAGAGTCCCTTGGACAGCTAGGAGAGCCAACCAGTCCATCCTAAAGGAAATCAGTCCTGAATATTCACTGGAAGGACTGATGCTGAAGCTGAAACTCCAAGCCTTTGGCCACCTGATGCAAAGAGCTGACTCATCTGAAAAGACCCTGATGCTGGGAACAATTGAAGGCGGGAAGAAAAGGGGACAACAGAGGATGAGATGGCTGGATGGCATCACCAATTTGATGGATATGAGTTTGAGTAAACTCCAGAAGTTGGGGATAGACAGGGAGGCCTGGCGTGCTGCAGTTCATGGGGTCGCAAAGAGTCAGACACGACTGAGCGACTGAACTGAACTGACACAGCACACTTATAGGGAATTAATCTTGTCTTCATTTTTTAGAAAACAAAATGCATCTACTATAGTTCTCTCAATGACATGAACCTATAATTGACTAAAAGCATGGACTTGCAGTGGTTTTCTTAGCCCAGTCTCTTTCTTTTCCTCTTGTTTCCTTTCACATTTAGCCAGCTGGGCCACTGGGCACAAAACCATTGAGCAGAGGCTAAATCTAGCCTATAGGCACTTTTAAACTTGGTCACCATATGTCTTAATAATCAGAAAAATCTCCCAGAAAATATGAATTTCTGACTAAACTGGCACAGCATGAAATCCCTGGGTCTGACTTTCATATGCCAACAATCACATGAAGGAACCAGTTGCCACCACCTTTTGAATGTGTCTCCAGGTCACCACAGTTGCCACCATTCATTCATTCTTATTTGCAACCAGCTCCCTTCGTGAATTGCTGTGACCTGCCTGGGCTCTGTAGGCTTTTGAGTCTGTGATTCCATATCCCCAAGGGTCGACTACAAACCTTAGTGGAGAGCAAGTCTGCAACTTAAAATATCAACTATTTCCCTTCAATTTTTAAGCACTGTGAAAGCATAAAAACTAAGGGAAATGAAACACATTTTATCATGCTGTCTTTTCAATCAATTGTTAGTTGCGTTTTAAGCTTACAGAAGAAGCTGTTGAGTTTCTTGAGAGTGATTTTATTTGGCTATTTTGTACAGACACTCATCAGGGCAGGTTCAAACTCTAACTCTAGAGCCCTTAGATAAGCTCTGGTGAAATGATCACTATCATTCCCAAACAATTTCCATATGAAAGGGTACTACTGACTGACCCACAGGGTGATTTCAGCAGTGAAAATGACCTTCATTACACCATGCACTTCCCCCAACCTTCCCCTGTAATTAGAGATAATCTAGGAGACTCAGGAGAGCACCATCTACAGTGAAGAGCAACTCCACTCAGGAAGGATGCCCAGAGCATGCACTGCATTTGTCTTCATCCCCTAACAAACTGATCCCACCATCCACTTCGCTGACAAATCACCAGTGGATTTATTAACAGTTGAATGAATGCTTCCTGGGTGATAGCTGTCTATACTCTCCTCATATGGAATGGTGGCTGACACTGACCATTTTAATTTTCTGAAGTCAGGAAAATTAAATCCAGGGGTATTGGTTATCATTCAGTACTTTCATAACTACAACCAGCAGTTTGTTTTATATGTGGGTTTACCTACAACTTTAACTGCATCCTTTAACTGCAAAATGAGGGTAGAATGAACATTAAGTTTAGAGCCCTTAATACTCTATTCTGAAGAATGCTCCAAATCTTATTAGAAGCCCATTTGAAAAACTTTCTTCAGAGCAAAATGCCAAGGGAAACTTTGCCTGACATTCTGCCTACCTACCATTGATCGGCCCCTCATGGACACCAGGAATCTTATAGGTCAACAGCATTGCCTCTTTTGCTAGGGTGCCAGGATGCTCAGAGCCAAAATCATGGGTTGACAGTAATATTTATGGGTCCTGTAACATTCAGGTTTGTGTTTCAATTTCCTCTTGGCCTCAGTCCTTCTATATTTTCCCTGATTTTAAAATGTATCTACTTGTATTTTTTAATATAAATGTGTAAGGAAACAACTTATCAGTAGGAAAAAAATGAGAAATGGATGGGTGATGGATAGAAAGATCTATTGTTTTCATCATCACTATATGAAGATGTAACAAAGACTGGTTGTTAAATCATTCTGCAATTTTCTGCCTCACTTTCCACACAATAACCCACCCCTGCTCTGAACAGAAAATGCAAGGACTGTGGAAGCAACAGCGTTGGTCCCATATGCTAAAAGCAGATGGGATCTGCACTGTCTTCACAGTAGCAGCTGCCCAGGAACCAAAGTGAAGAGGAGGGGGTTGGGGGAAAGAGCACAAGGGGAGAGAAACACAAAAGAGCAACCAGGAGTAGACAAGAGAGATACTTCCTGCTACCATTCTCAGCCACCGTTATAAAGCAAGAGCACATTTATGAACTGCTCCATTTGATAATGTTTGCACATTTATGATGTCACTTCATCCAAGTCCCAGTGCCAGGAGGTATTCTGATCGCCACTGTACACAGGAAGGAAAGGGAAGGACATAGTTTATTCTGATTAAAGTTAGCAAGGCCAGTGTTCATTCCAATACCACTATCTGCATTCCCAGAAATTCTAAAATATAGAATTTTAGAGGGGGAAATTCTAAAATATAGAAAATCCTTGAGGAGTGTGTTCTACATTGGAAGAAGCTGTCTATGTTCTAAGTGAGAATGGCTGGGGGAAAAAAAATTGAGATATAACATATCAATGTAATATAAGTAAAAGGGAAATGATTTCAGCTGCAGCTAGAGAGATTGGCTAAACAGGGAAATGCTTTTGATTCCAAGTGTTACAAAATCACAACAGTAAACAATTCTCTGTGTGCAACTGCAGAATTTCCTTATTTGGAGATGTTGCTTTCAACACTAGCTATTTTTAATTCTAGGTTGGCAAAATTTTGCCAAAAATTTATTTAAAACACTCTAGCTAATCTCTTACTGTCCTCATAAACCAGGTAACTATCAATAAACAAGTATGAATATCAAGTGTAGAGTGATGTCAGCAGCATAGCTGAATAAGATGGTCTTTGTTCCTGTCTCCCCTCACCACAACCCCCAAAACAAGAACAATGTGGTATCCATCATGGACAAAAGTGCCTTTGTGGGAGCTATGGGGTCCAACACAATACACTAAGAAACCCAGAAGGAGTCCACCCATGTGTTGGGTAACAGGTACACAGATCTTAGCTCCAGCTGTGGACTCTGAGTGGCCTATGGACTGGCTCCAGCCCCTCCAAAACATGGTCTGGGAGGCTCTGGAAAAGACTGTCTTAGACAGTCAACCATGGACAAGAGATCTTTTGTGGAAATCCAGGTTCCCAATAGTGCTAACATACCACTGGAACAAAATAAAAATGTGAATTTGGACACGCTACAGAGGGTAAGAGAACCATTGTGATACCACTCAAACTACACTTCACTCAAGGCTAAAACATGTGAAAATATGCAACACACTGGTAAAGGTAAGTATATAGTTAAATTCAGAATACTGTCATACTGCAATATGATGTGTTACCATTTAATTCCACTACAAGGCCTAAAGGACAAGAGTTCTTAGAAAAGCCAAAATAATCTGTTAATAAATACACTATATAAAAAGAGGTAATTGAGATAAGAAAAACAAAACAGGGTAGAGGTATATAAAAGGGCATAGTTTTTATGTTACTGAACTTGTAAGTGTAAAATAGACTATAATATTTATAAACTGTTCTGTGTAAGCCTCATATTAACCACAAAGCAAAAGCCTACAATAGATTCACAAAAGATAAAGGGAATCAAAGTATACCACTACTGAGCATTATCTATTCACAAATGAAGGCACCAAGAGAGGAAAAAAGGAACAAGAGAATCACAGAACAACAAGAAAATAATAATATTATTTTAGGTCAAGTCCTTACCTATCAATAACTACTTTATCAACAGTAACTCTAAATGTAATGGATTAAATTATCCAATCAAAAGGCACGGAGTAGCTGGATGGATTAAAAAAAAAACACAAGACTCAACTATATGCTGCTTACAAGAGACTCACTTCAGCTTTAAGGACTCACAAACACTCCAAATGAAGGGACAGAAAAAGATACTCCATGCAAATGAAAACCAAAAGAGAGTAGTGGTAGCTATAGAGTAGACCCTTGAAAACTACAGGGCGTAGGGCTGCCAAACTCACCCCCATGCAGCTGAAAATCTGCATATAAATACAATCAGCCCTCCACATCCATGGTTCCATGTTCAAGGATTCAGTCAATCAAGTGATCATGTAGTAATACACTATGTAGTTACTGAAAAAAAAATGCATATAAGTAGACTTATGCAATTCAAACCTGTATCATTTAAGGGTCAACTGTACTTATATCAGGAAAAAATAGACTTTAAGCCAAAAACTATAAAACCAGAAGACCATTATATAATGATATTAGGGTCAATTAATCAAGAAGATTAGCAATCATAAGTATATATGCACCCAACACTGGAGCACCTAAATATATTCAACAAATACTAGAAGATATGAATGGATAAATAGACAATAATACAATAATAGTATAGTATTTCAATATGCTACTATCAACAATAGGTCATTCAGAGAGACAATAAGGAAACATTGGAGCTGAATTATCCTTTAGACCAAATGCACAAAGAACATTCCTCCCAAATACATAAAGAATATTCTCCAGGATAGAGCATACAATAAGCACAAGTCTGAGAAAATTTAAGATTGAAATCATACCAGTATCTTTAGTGACCAAATCAGTATGAAAGTAGAAGTCAATAACAGGAGGAAGGTTGGCATATTGACAAATATATGGAAATTAAACAACACTCTCCTGAATAACTAGTGGGTCAAAGGAGAAATTTCAGAATATATAAGACAACGAGGGAAGTTTATAATAATAAACCACTACATAAAGAAAAAAGAAAGTTATAAAATAAACAAGTTAAATTTACACCTTAAGAAACTAGAAAAGGAAGAAGAAAAGAAGCTCAGAGATAGCAGATGGAAGGAAACAACAGCGATCAGAGCAGATACCAATAAAATAGAGGCCAGCAAAACAACAGAGTAAAACAAAATGAAAAGCTGTTTTTTTTTTAAAGATACATAAAATTGTCAAAACTTTAAAAACACCATCTTAAAAAAGAGAAGACTCAATTATTTCAGAAGTGGAAGAGGAGACATTATAACTAGACCACAGAAATGCAAAGGGTCAAAGAGACTAAATTAATAATCAAACAGACTATAATTAATAATTACATGCCAACAAACTGGATAGCCTAGAAGAACATGGATATATTTCTAGAAACATAAAAACCACCAAGGTGAACCATGAAGAATTAGAAAATCTGAGCAGATCAATAATGAATAAGGAGACTGAGTCAGTAAAAACAAAACAAAAACAAAAACAACTTCCCAACAAAGAAAAGCCCAGGGTCCAATAGCTTTCCAGGTGAATTTGATCAAATATTTAAAGAATTAATGCTGATCTTTCTCAAACTTTTCCAAAATATCGAAGAAGAGGAAATAGTCCTGAACTTATTTTATCTGATACCAAGTCAGATAAGAATACTAAATACAAAAGAAGAGAAAACTGTAGGCAATATCCTTGATGAACATAAATGTAAAAATTCTCAACACAGTGTTACCAAACATAATTTAACAGTACACTAAAAGGATTTATCTCTTTTGGTTAAAAGGAATGTACCCCAAATAAGAAAGATAAGGGCACACATAACATCATACTCAATGGTAAAAGGCTGAATGCTTTTCCTCTAAGATCAGGAATAAGATGAAAGGTGCCCACTCTTACCGATTCAGTTCAACATAGTATTATAATTATATTATATTAAACATAGTCCTAGCTAGAACAATTAGGAGATAAAGTAAGTACAGAAAGAAGATGTGAAGAGAAGAAGGAAAAGGTACATAAATCATAAAGGAAGATCTGTCTTTGTGTTCAGATAATTTGATCTTATATAGAAAAAATCCTGCTGCTGCTGCTAAGTCGCTTCAGTGGTGTCCGACTTCTGTGCGACCCCATAGACGGCAGCCCACCAGGCTCCCCTGTCCCTGGGATTCTCCAGGCAAGAACACTGAAGTGGGTTGCCATTTCCTTCTCCAATGCATGAAAGTGGAAAGTGAAAGTGAAGTCGCTCAGTTGTGTCCGACTCTTAGCGACCCCATGGACCGCAGCCCACCAGGCTCCTCTGTCCATGGGATTCTCCTGGCAAGAGTACTGGAGTGGGTTGCCATTGCCTTCTCCGAGAAAAAATCCTAGACTCCATCAAAATACTGTTGGAACTAATCAACAATTTCAGTAAAGTTGCAGGATACAAAATCTACATACAGAAATCAGAATCATTTCCATACAAAAACAATGAAATACCTGAAAAAGAAAAGAACAAACTCACTTACAAGAGCATTAGCAGCAATAAAATTTAACCAAAGAGGTGAAAAGCTGAAACTTTTCACTGATGAAAGAAACTGAAGATGACAGAAGTAAATGGAAACATATATATGCTCATCATTCAGAAGAATTAATATTATGAAAATGTCAATACTACAGATTCAGATTCAGTGCAATCTCTATCAAGATTCCAACTGCATTTTTCATGGAAATAAGAACAATCCTAAAATTTGTAATAGCACTACCCAAGACCCTGATTAGCCAAAGCAATGCTGAGAATGAGGAACAAAGCTGGAAACGTCACACTCCCTGATTTCAAATGTAGTGAAAAGTTATATTAACCAAAACAATATGGTACTGACATAAAAATACACACACAGATTAACGGAATAGAACTGAGAGCCCCCAAATAAACCCTCACATAGATGGTAAACTAATATTTGACAGGGGAGCCAAGAATAACCAATGAATAAATGATAATCTCTTTTAAAAATGGTGTTGGAAAAACCAGATAACCACATACAGAAAAATGTGATTGAACCCTTTCTTATACCAATTACAAAATTAACTCAACATGGATTACAGACTTAAACATAAGACCAGAAACCATAAAACTACTAGAAGAAAATAAGAAAAAACTTCTTGATATTGATCTTGGTAATGATTTGTTGGATATGACAGCAAAAGCAAAAATAAACAAGTGGGACTCCATCAGAAAGCTTCGCAAAAAAGAAACAATCAACAAATGAAAAGAAAATCTATATAACGGGAGAAAATACTTGCAAATCATCTATCTGATAAAGGGTTAAAACATATATAAGGTACTCATAAAACTCAACAGCAAAAAAAAAAAACCAAGCTCATTAAAAAATGAGCAGATCTTTCTGAATAGATATTTTTCCAAAGAAGATATCAAGGTGGCCAACAGATACATGAAAAGATTGTCAATATCCTAATCATCAGGGAAACACAAAGCAAAACCTCAGTCACTTCACACCTGTTAGGATGGCTGTCATGAAAAAGACAAGAGATCGCAAGCACTGGTGAGGATGTGGAGAAAAGGGAGCCTTTGTGCACTGTTGGTGGGAACATAAACTGGCCAGTGGGAATATAAACTTCCATTACGGAAGACAGTATGGAAGTTCCTCAAAAAATTAAAAACAGGACTACACATACAATCCGATAATTCTACTTCTGGGTATATATCCAAAGGAAATGAAATTACTACCTCAAAAAGTTATCTTCACGCCCGTGTTCACTGAAGCACTATTCATAATAGCCAAGGTATGGAAACAACCTGGTGGCTAAATGAAGAGATAAAAGTGATGAATGGACAAAAAAGAAGTGGTATATATATTCAACAGAATATCATTCAGCCATGAGAAAGAAGGAAATCCTGCCATTTATGACAACATGGACATACTGTGAGGGTCTTATGGTAAGTAAATGAGTAAAACAGAGAGACAAATACTGTGTATCACTTACAGCGGACTCTATAAAAGGTGAACCCATAGAAGCAGTAGAATGGTGCTTATAAGGGGTTTGAAGTCAGAGAAGTGTTGTTGAAAGATACAAACTTCCAGTTATTAGATGAGTAAGTGCCAGAGATCTAATGTACAGTATGCTGATTACAGTTAACAATATGGTATTAAAGACTTGAAATTACTAAGAGAGAAAACCTTAACTGTTCTCGTCACAAAAAGCCAATGGTAATCATTTGAGGTGATACAGGTGTTGACTAACCCTACTGAGGTAATCATTTCACAATATATTAAGTGTATCAAATCAACACATTGTATAACTTAAACTTGTACAATGTTATATATAAACCATACCTTGATAAAGCTAGAAAAAATCTAATTTATAAAATATTACACTTCAAAATTGTTTCCTGTCTTGTCTACACACAGGTACACACACACATACACCCCTTCTCTCACAGGATGCTAATTAATCCTAAGAGGTCCAGTATAGAATACTACACAGTGCAAATGCCGAGAGCTCAGACTCAAAGTAGCCTGCCTGGCGTACAGTTCTGGCTCTACCATTTGCTACTGTGTGACCTCGGACAGGTTACATAAAGGTGTCTTCTGTAAGATGAGAATAGGTAATAACACTTTTCCCCAAGCGTGCTTGCTGAATATAAATATATACATATATATATTTACATTTACTTACAAATGTAATATACTTATATGCATATTTACATGTCATATAATAAGTACTCAGTGCTTGCTCAGGTTGGAGATCATTTTATCTTGCTAAAGGAAAATGAGTAGACAGTTGTGAATTTAATCTGAGTGAGCCCTAGGCCTTCTCTCCACTGGGGATTTGTTTCTTTCACATTTACTCAAGGGTAGGATGGCCCTTTCTGGGTTTTTTCTTTGAAGGCCTAGTATTGAAATTCATTCCAGTACTATGGAAGGAAGCCAAGAAAGCCAGCTTTTCTTGGAAGGCTGCAAGCCTTAGAAGAACCTTAGCCAAGGGGGCCAGAGTGCTGGCAGTGAGTCAACTCCTTATTAAAAAGCACTTATTGATCACCTGCTGAGTGCTGGGTACAGGAGCAGGGGCTATGGAGGGGGTACAAACAAAATTAGAAATGAGGTTTCCACCTTTCAGGAAGATGTAACTAGACAGATACACACACATACACACACACACACAAACTATTACAAAACAAAGCATTATTACACACAAAATGTGGGATAATTTTGATTCAAAGATCCAGGGAAACCAAGTGCTGTGTATTCATCCCATCAGGGAAGGAGGTGGAAGGTGACCTGAAGGATGCAGGAAGAATTTGGAAAGGCAGAGCGGAAGGAGGAGCATCGTGGCCTGGAAACAGAGCTCCCAGCAGGTAGATTTCTGAGTACCTGTGCAAGTGGGGAAGTGGCCTAATTTTCCAGAGTGGACAGGCCAACATACAGACTTACAGAAAAAATTAAAGCTGGACATAAAGGCCACTTGGTGTTGTAATGTTCAGTATAATATAAGATTTGTCATCTCACGCAACAGGTAACCTGTGTGGATCTTTGAGGAGGGTCTGACAACCATTTCAGCAATTTTCTTTGCCTTGAGCTTTGGTGTTACCACGGATGTCACAGTTAACTTTTTGATCAGTTCCCTCAAAAATCATTAGATAGCATCCTGTATGAGGGAGGAAAGTCTGTTTCTGGCCTGTTCACCATTGTCCAGGATGGGGGTTGCACTATTTAAGAGGGACAAGTAAAAATCTCCAACTTGATAATTCAGTCAGTTCAGTTGCTCAGTCGTATCCGACTCTTTGTGACCCCATGAGTTGCAGCACACCAGGCCTCCCTGTCCATCACCAACTCCCGGAGTTCACCCAAACTCATGTCCATCGAGTCAGTGATGCCATCCAGCCATCTCATCCTCTGTCGTCCCCTTCTCCTCCTGCCCCAAATCCCAGCATCAGAGTCTTTTCCAATGAGTCAACTCTTCGCATGACGTGGCCAAAGTACTGGAGTTTCAGCTTTAGCATCAGTCCTTTCAATTAGTTACTATACATAAAGTACTCAGAAAAATGTCAAGTACAAAAGAAGCTCTACAAAAGTGCTGCTATTCTCCCTCTTCCTCCTTGTCCCCCTTCTTCATGATTAAGGCAGAAGATGCGTCATAACCTCAATGGGTCCTGTCCATTGGGCTGGGGTCGTCAAGTATGATCGTGTGGGTTGTGCACGGCACAAAACCCCGACATAGACCACGAAGAGAAGTTTGTTGTCTGAAACTGTTTTATATAACAGCCCTGCACAGGCAAGATTTCCATGATATACTGAACTTGGAAACTCCCCTCATGCTTTCAAATTCTAGAATAACCTCAAAACCCCTTCCCAGCATCAAAGCAGAAGGTAGATCAAAGAGTGGACAAAGCAGAAAGAAACCGTAACAGTGCAAAGATGAAAAGAAGGCATTCTGGCAACTGGCAGCTGCAGCAGGCATCGTTTAAGGGTATTGGAAGAAAAGGACCCTCCTAAAGGTTTTGCAAAAGGAAGAATAGGAAGATCACTACTTTAAAGGCTTGAACTGCAATACTGCAGTTGAAGACATAGAGAAAACTCTGCCATCTGTATAAAACATCTGACTCAGGAGTGTGTGGTCAGGTTGGGATGAACAGCCTAGGATATGAGTAACATGGGACATAAAAGGATTTGTGGGTGATATCAGGAAAACTTCCGGAAACAAACTGTAAGGGTTCAGGACTGTTGCTAAGGGATTCCCCAATTCTTTCTGGAAGTAAGATCAGCTGTTAGCATGTGAATATCGCTAGGTATTGTTATACTCAAAGAAGTATGTCTGTGATTCATTTGTTGTATAAAAAGAAACAATTTAGAAAGCTGCATGCCATTAAAACCATATGGAGGTTCTAGTCATTCACAAGTCACTTTGTTATCCTTTGTCTTTAAGGGCTGAGTTAAAGAAATTCCCTAACAAGGCTAGGATTATAGGTAGGTGGTCCTCAGGTGACAAGCCCAGATAGCATTCCAGTTGGTGGCCACATTGGGCAGAAAAAGAAACTTTACAAAGAAGTAAGGGTAAGACTGATTTTTAAGTGGAAATTAAAATAAAGCTATGGGCTGTGAAAAGAAGAGAAGCGAAAAGCAAAGGAGAAAAGGAAAAATATAAGCATCTGAACGCAGAGTTCCAAAGAATAGCAAGGAGAGATAAGAAAGCCTTCCTCAGCGATCAATGTAAAGAAATAGAGGAAAAGAACAGAAAGGGAAAGACTAGTGATCTCTTCAAGAAAATTAGAGATACCAAGGGAACATTTCCTGCAAAGATGGGCTCGATAAAGGACAGAAATGGTATGGACCTAACAGAAGCAGAAGATATTAAGAAGAGGTGGCAAGAATACACAGAAGACCTGTACAAAAAAGATCTTCATGACCAAGATAATCACGATGCTGTGATCACTCACCTAGAGCCAGACATCCTGGAATGTGAAGTCAAGTGGGCCTTAGAAAGCATCACTAGGAACAAAGCTAATGGAGGTGATGGAATTCCAGGAGAGCTATTTCAAATCCTGAAAATGATGTTGTGAAAGTGCTGCACTCAATATGCCAACATATTTGGAAAACTCAGCAGTGGCCACAGGACTGGAAAAGGTCAGTTTTCATTCCAATGCCAAAGAATGCTCAGACTACCACACAATTGCACTCATCTCACATGCTAGTAAAGTAATGCTCAAATTCTCCAAGCCAGGCTTCAGCAATACGTGAACCGTGAACTTCCTGATGTTCAAGCTAGTTTTAGAAAAGGCAGAGGAACCAGAGATCAAATTGCCAACATCTGCTGGATCATGGAAAAAGCAAGAGAGTTCCAGAAGAACATCTATTTATGCTTTATTGACTATGCCAAAGCCTTTCACTGTGTGGATCACAACAAACTGTGGAAAATTCTTTAAGAGATGGGAATATCAGACCACCTGACCTGCCTCTTGAGAAATCTGTATGCAGGTCAGGAAGCAACAGTTAGAACTGGACATGGAACAACAGACTGGTTCCAAATAGGAAAAGGAGTACGTCAAGGCTGTATATTGTCACNGCTTGTAAAGTGGCATACCAGCACACTGTGTATTAATACATCAGAATGACTTCAGTGTAATGTAAACTTACCAATGACAAAGTGAAAATTGCACCAAATTCAACTGGGCTACACACGGAAGAGTAGAAAGTGGAAGCTCTACCTCTGTGGCTGCCGAGGGACAGTGAGCAGAGGGAACGGCAGGGGAGCTGGCAAGGGTGACGGGGAAGCCTGGCTTCAGTGCAGCAGCGCCACCGTGGGTGGCCAGGGATTAACAGAGGCACAGGGACTGTTCTCGCCAGGGCACTCCCAGATGGGTCTGTGTTCTCTCTGAAAAAACACCCCACATGTTCCAAAGCCTGAGAAGCAGCACTGCTAACATCAAGATGACAGACTGTCCCTGCTGTGCACCTCTGATGGCTATGATCACTCTGCCATGTGTGTGACAGCTACTGGGGCAGACGGCCACCTTCCTGCTGGACTCCCAGCTCCCAGAGTGCAGCTGTGCCTGCTTCATTTCGGATCTCCCAGGCTGACTAGCCAGCACTGGGCCTGCGGTGGATGCTGACAGTGTGCTGGGCCGTGGCCATGAGATCCTTCGTCTCATTTAATTCACCAGCAGTCCTCTGCAGTATGCATTGTAATCATTCCCATTTCACAATGAGGAAACCAAACCTCAGGAGGATGAAGCGACTGCTGTTAAGTTACACAGCTGATGGGTGAAAATACCAGGATTTGCACCAAAAGAAGTCGTGTGTTTTAACTACCACATTACTGTTCCTCTAGATTAGGGGCAGGCAAACTACCACCCATGGGCCAAACCCAGCCTCTGGTCTGTTTCTGTACTGGCCACAAGCTAAGAACAGTTTTACTTTTTCACATAGTTTTTTTTTTTTAATCAAAGCAATAATAATATTTTGTGACAAATGAAAATTACATGAGACTCAAATTTCAGTATTCCATAAAAGATGTTTAACTGGAGTATGCCACTGTAACTCTTCTACAAATTGTCCAAGGGTGCTTCCATGCTACAAGGGCAGAGTTGAGTGGTTGTGACAAAGGCCAAATCATCCATGAAACCAAAATGTTTAGCAGCCTGCCCTTCACAGACAGTTCCTTCCTAGACACAGTCAAGCAGCAGACATGCTCCTCTGCTCGGCTGTGCAGGAGCACTGGCACACAGGGTCAGAGAAGTCGTGGAGCCATGAGCATCAGGTCAGCTCAGAGGCACCGTCTGAAGGCCACGGCTACAACCTGGCCACACCTGGAACTCGGAGGCACAAAGCACTTGGCTCAGGGCCATTTACTGGCAGAGGAGACATTGCTGATGGTATTTCCAAAGGTCAGTGAGGATGCTCAATAAACCACTGATTGCAAATAAAAAGGATCTTGCGGATGACTGAGCCGTGCAGACGATATGAAAATGACATTAGCCTTGAGTCAGCAACCTCCTCTCCTGCTGAGCTCTCTGCCGAGATGCCAACAAGTCGCAGAACTGACAGATTTGAGTACCACCATCCTGCACTAGGGATGCTAATTGAGCGGTAACATAGCCAGGGGGCAGACAGCAGGATGGGAGAAAGACAAACCAGATGCCCCTGCAATCCTGTACCTGCAGGATGAGAAGGGCCCAGATGACCCATCTCTCTGCACAGCCAGGAGAACACAATGGAAGCAGCCGGAGAGGGTCCCAGAGGCAAGAAACCAGCTCTGGGGAGTAGGGAGGGGGCTCAAGAGAAAGGGAGAGATGGTCACTACTTGCCTCTATGTTTTATGGACCTCCTGCCAGATGGTCAAGGCAAAGGACACCCATGCTCAGGAAGGGGCTGGGACAAAGCAGTTAGCACACCAGGTCTTACTAGATCCCCCACGCAGGACATAACATCATTAACTGTGGCCTGGTACTCTAAGGTCAGTCTTCTGCATGGCAGTTCTCCCGAAAATGTGCAGTAATGGAGGAGTGGGGGAATTAACAGAAATAACATCTTTGGCAAACAAGACAAGACAATAAAACAAGACAAACAAACAAGACAATAAATAAAACACAGGCTTTGGGGCCAGAATTCCCAGGCTTCAGTTTTGTCTCTGACACTAGTACTCCTTGCATAACCCTTATCAGATCACTTAAGTTTTCAGATTTCTGGTAAACTCCTCTGCAAAATGAACTAACAGAGTTAATTAATGGGTTATGTATCCTATGTAAGTCCAGATTAAGCTTGTCTGCATATAACAAAAATTCAAATAAAAGTGACCTAAATGACAGAGTGATTTACTTTTCTCTCAGATAAAAGCAGTTACACCGTCAAACAAACACAGGTACCATGTAATCCTCCTCTGATGTTCTTAGAATCTACTTTCCATCCTCAGGGTGCCTCGTACTCAAAAATAACTGCTGCCGCTCCAGCAAGCATATCTACACTCCAGGTAGCAAGAAGCTGGATGGGACAATGGATAAATGATGTACTTCCTCTCTGAATCAGCTCATGTTATGGAGATTTCCTAGAAATCCTGTTCAATCAACTGCCATCTTTATTTGCAAGGCTGGTTGGGAGGTATACATTTTTTTTATGGTCATTATTACCCCTAGTAAGACAGAACTTCATAGTGGGGAAGGAGGAGAGAATAGAAGAGAGGCAATAAGCAGTCTTAGCCAGAAATGCTCACCTCAAGGGCTGATACTGTTTCCAAATGACAAATTCCCAACATGTATGAAAGGCCTTTATAAAGTTGCAGAGGCACATGCAATAAAGCCCACAGCTCTTGGTTTCCCATATGAGGCCCTGATCCCCCTGCCAAGTCACACCTCCTACTCCTCTTCCCACCTTGCAGTTTCTGCTCATCAAAGCAAACTGCCGGAAGTTCCTTGCATGGTCTGCCTCCATGACTCAAATCTCCTTCTCTTTGCCCAGCCCAGGTACCATCTTCCAGTGTTCATTTGCTGTCCTCCCACAGTGCCCCATGGACATTCTATCACACCATCCCCCCCATTACCCTGAAACAGGATGGTATGACTAAGGCCAATGAGAGGCTAAGATGACAGCAGTCAAGGTCAAGGGTCTGGCAGGACCAAAATGTGCCCAATGTGGGGCCTTGAGAAAGACTGGGAAGAACCAAGGTGGTCCCTTGTGGAGCAGTAGCCAGTGCACAGCCCCACAGACCCAGGTTCAAACCCTGGTACTGCTATTAACCAGAGCATGACCTTGACAAGGATGTGTACTCTGAGCCTCCCTGTCTTCACCTATAAAGTAGGGATGATGACAGCACTGACCTCCACATGGCAAGGAGAAATAAGGAGAGTCTGCTGGCACAGTTCCTGAAGCAGAAAGACGATCCATAAATGTTAGCTTTTTTTATTAGCTTTTACGGGCCCATCGTGAAGGAAAAGCAATTTTTTAAAAGCTGCCTGAAGCCAACCCATATTAAGTCATTTCCCTGCTGAATATTAAAACAGTCTTTAATCTGAGATGACAAAAATAATTTGAGCTGGCAGATGGCAGGGTGCTGTCACCCACTTTGCTGCTTGGAACTGAATGGATCGTACATAAATACCACCATACCCTTGCCTTGTTTGGAAAAGCACCTGACTTGAAGGGCTGCTGCATGTTTGGCGGTGCTGAAGGAGCCCTGAATGCGGGAGCAATGGCACAGCCATGCAGGCAGGTGGAGAGGCTGGGCTCGGCTGGGCCACCCAGGCAGGTGGGTTACATTGCTAACTTACCAGCGCCACAATCTCAAGGGCTGAGCACCACCACATTTGCTTCTCATTTATGCTACATGCACAGTTCAGTGCAGGGCCATGACTTCATGTTATTCTCACCAAAGGACCCAGGCAAGGAAGTGCCCAGGACTGTGGCTGCATGGAAGCAGGAACGTGGCAATGCTCACACTGGCTCCTGAAACATCAGGCAGAAATGACACATCTCTCTTGCTCACATGTATTGGCCAAAGCCAGTCACATGTCTGTCTGACCTTGGGGGAGTAGGGAAATGGAATCCGATCATACGGCTGGGAAGAAGGAATGAAAAGTAACACCCATGTAGAGTTCTGAAGACTGCCACTGCCTGGTAGATGGTCATGTGATGGCAGAGATATGATGCCATCAGTGCCCTGAAAGTCTGGGATTCCTACACAACTGCCCTCAATTTTGTTACGAACAGAAAGCAACAAAATTCAAACTGAAATGACGTACTATTTTTAAGAACAACTGAATCAGCATGCAATTTTGTTAAGGTTTCAGTGAAATGATACACCCAAACACTCCTGGAGTCACCATAAATCAGAACACGTGTTGTGGAAAGCAGTCTGACAGTATGTATTAGAGCAAGAAGTGCAAGTTTACATCCTTTGGCAGCTTTGTTCAGTTTCTGAGGACTGATCCGAATGAAACTATCCAAAAACCTATAGGTTCAAAGACATTCATTTACTTGTAATATAATGAATGTTGCTTTTACCAATTATAATTGCAAAAATATTTATCATTTAAAAAGTAGAAACAAAACATCCTACTACAGACTCTGGGTTAAGTAAGCTAGAGAAACTCTTTGAGGAATATAATTTATGTATATTCAATGATGTTTATAAAGTCCAACAAATAGAGAAATATGTTTATGATGGAGTAGTAAATGAAAATAGTAGGATGCAAATAATATGCAAATAATCATCACAACCAAATGCTAACAGCAGATACATTAATATTTTCATATCATATACAATAATGGAAAATAAACTTTAAAATGGAAACTGAGAAAATTAAAAATTATCTATAGTTGCAAGGGATTCTGTGAAGAGGCTGCTTGCACAGAAGTTATATTTAGAAAATGGTTTTCCCATAAAATCATGGATTTATCACAATGCAAGATCACAGGAGGTGCTAAACAATATTATGGAAGGAAGACCTAAATACACAATTTTCCAAAGAAGATGTACAGATGACCAAGAGGCACTTGAAAACATGCTCCTAGCTAAATATTAGAGAAATACAAATCAAAACTACAGTGAAGTACCACCTCACACCAGTCAGAATGGCCATCGTTAAAACGTCTACAAACAGTAAATGCTGGAGAGGGTGTGGAGCAAAGGGAATGCTTCGACACTGTCGGTGGGTACGTAAACTAGCACAGTCACTACAGAGAACAGTATGGAGGTGCCTTAAGAAACTAAAAACAGAGCTACTATATGACCCAACAAGGGCTTCCCTGGTGGCTCAGAAGGTACAGTCTGTCTGCAATGTGGGACACTCAGGTTCAGTTCCTGGGTCAGGAAGATCCCCTGGAGAAGGGAACGGTAATTCACTCCAGTACTCCCACCTGGAGAATCCCATGGACAGAGAAGCCTGGTGGGCTACACTCCATGGGGTCGCAAAGAGTAGGACATGACTGAGTGACTAACACTTTCACTTTTAATGATCCAGCAGTCCCACTCCTGGGCATGTATCTGAAGGAAATCATGGGTCAAAGGATAAATGAACCCCAGTGCTCACTGTATATATGTATATACACACAATGGAAAATTACTCATCTGTTAAAAAGAATGAAATAATACCATTTGCAGCAATATGGATGGACCTGGAAATTATCGCACTAAATGAAGTAAGTTAGAGAAAGACAAATATCGTAGCATATTGTTTATATGTGGAATCCAAAAAAAATGATACAACTGAACTTATTTATGAAACAGATACAGACTCAGAGAAGGAACTTACAGTTACTGAGGGGAGGGGGCAGGTTGGAGTTTGGGACTGACACATACACACTGCTCAGTTTAAAACAGATAACCAGCAAGGACCAACTGTATAGCACAGGCAACTGCTCAATACTCTGTAATAACCTAAACAGGAAAATAATTTGAAAAAGGAAACAGCTGCATGTGTATGTATAACTGAAACACTCTGCTACATACCCAAAACTAAAACTGTCAATCAACTATACTCCAATATACAATAAAAGTTTTTAAAAAAGAGTATAAACAGTAAAAAAAGAAACATATCTTTTATAAATAAACATTATTGAATAAATTTAAAAGAAAGATTAATGGAAAAAAGAAAAACAACCACAAATGAATGTTGAATTGAGAAGATGAAAATGGAGGGGTCATCTCTCAGGAACCCTGCCTGACTAGATACCACTATTCACTAATGAGACAAACTTTTCAAATCGAAAAGGAACAGCCTCCTCAGACTGGTTCTGGCCCAGGATGTGTGCATCCAGCGGGCAGAGGTCCGGGATGTTGCTCAGCATCCCACAGAGTATAGGACACCACCCGTCCCCCCGCTACCAACACAAAGAATTATCCAGACTAAAATGTGAACAGTGCTGCTGCTGAAAAACTCTGGTCAAAGTAGCTTCGTGAGAATTGAAAAGAGAAGAGTCGAGAAAAGGGAGATTTTTAGCTTGATGTGCAGGGAATCCTTAAACCCTAGGAAGATCTATGGGTGTAGATGGTAGAATTTAAAGGCTTAGCCAATTTCTGGAACCAGCAAGGGGGATGACCAAGACGCTAGCAATGAACTACAATAAAGGCACTCCTGGACAAAAGGTTGTTCCAGCTCTTTACTCTAGGACTCTCGGAAGCCCTTACTTTGTCCACACATCTGTGTGATATGCAATGTCCTGTCAGATCACAGGAACCATGATTGCATCTGTGAGTTGCTGGGAATGTATGTCACTAGCACATGAACGACTGGCGAAGATAGTGGCATCTTAAATTCTTCCTCAAAGAAACTTTTACCCATGTTATTCTTTCTGAATATGGACATTATACTTCATGACACTGCTGGTTTTTATAGAGTTTGAATACTAGCTTCAGATATATCATGAAATTTGCAAACTGACTTGAACCCTATACCTCCTGCAAGTTACTTCAAAGAGCAATGATGTCTGAATTTCCAACTATCAGAAGCAGATTTTAACTCCATTCTGACGTATGACCACCATTCAAATCTGGTAGTCCTTTAAATGGGTGAACTACCATGCTGCCTCATCAACAAATTTTTTATAATGATTCCCTTTCCTTGAGATGGGTTTGATATACCATACTGCCTCTTCCTGTATGCTCCATGACTCCATAGGAAATACTAAAAATAGCCTAAGATGACATGAATCAAATTGCTTTCGGGGCATCACTATCTTATCTGGG
Source organism: Redunca redunca (assembly GCA_006410935.1). NCBI lineage: Eukaryota > Metazoa > Chordata > Mammalia > Artiodactyla > Bovidae > Redunca > Redunca redunca. Next base: position 377,525 of record SJYQ01001040.1, read on the forward strand.
AACCATAGAAAGTCTTCTCGTACAAAGAGAAGGTGGGAGGGTTGGGGGAGGCACTTGCCTGGTAAAAAAAATCGCTCAACAAATGAAAATCAATGAAAGGGAATATTATATCCCTATCATCCAGCATAGTGCTTGAATGATCGAGGGTTTTAAACACTAAGTATTTCTTCCACTGAAAAAAAATATAAATTGATGACATAAATAATCCTTCCCATTTAAAACTTTTTAATTTAACAGTGTATCTAGAAGTTTTTCTCCAAAGTATGTATAGAGTTTTGTTTTTAGAGAGCTATATCATATTTCAAACCACCAAGAGTCAGATGACAGACATTTTGGTTGCTTTCAGTATTTTGCTATTAAAAACAATGAGTTAATTTCAGTATTTTCTTAAATTTCATTTCTCCCACTTATGAGTATATTTGTAGATTAAATTCCTAGAAGTGAGATCAAAAGAGGCATCCATTTTAATTTTGAAATATATTGCCAAATTGTGCTCTGCATCTTCTCAGGTGGCGCCAGTGGTAAAGAATCCACCTGCCAGTGCAGGAGATGTAAGAGATGTAAGTTCAATCCCCTGGTCAGGAAGATCCCCTGGAGAAGGAAATGGCAACCTACTGCAGCACTCTTGCCTGGAGAATCCCACGGACAGAGGAGCCTGGAGGGCTACAGTTCAAAGAATCAGACAAGACTGAAGTGACTTAGCACGGACACACATCCTCTATATCGACTATTATAATTTACACTCTTCGGGAACCTGTGACAATTCCTACTTCCCCACATCACTACCAACATAGTGCAGCTAACAATTTTTAACAATATTTATTTGGCTGTATCAGATCTTGTGGGATCCAGTTCCTTGACCAGGGATCAAACCTGGGCCCCCTGCACTAGGAGAGCAGAGACGGAGCCACCGGACCACTAGGGAAGTTCCATCTTTGCTTTTAATGAATAAATAAATTTAAATATTTACATATTCTCTTTTGTGTTAGCCATTTTATAACATAAGTTTCTTTAATGACTCTCAAGAGTACTAAAGCATTTAAAGGCACTTTAAAGAAGGATGGGGGATGGGACTGGGGAAGACTGCTAAAAACAATATTGCTGAGCCCAGATTGTCCTGTATTATTAATAAATAACCTTCTGTTTTTCCAGTAACTATACACTAAAGCCCAAACTACAAAGGGTCTCAGGTTCTATTTCTCAGGCACCTCAGCTTCCTGCCATTGCTACTATAATCTGAGGAGGGCATTTCAATGCAGCGTGAAAGCTCATGATCAAAAATCATACCTCAGATGACCACCAGGAAGATAAACGTATAGGTAAATGAGACGCTTCCTGAAAAATGTCTATATCTCTTGATGCTCCAAATCACATTTTTATGGACTTATTCACATATTTTTACTTTCATTATGAAGATTTTCAAAAGACATAAAATATATAGATTAATAAAGATTTCTATCATCAAGATTCAAAATGTACTAAGACTTTGCTGATCTTAATTCATTTCTGCTATCATGTAATTTTGTTTTCTTAGCTGGACATTTTAAAGTAAAACACAGATATAATGTCATTCCATCCATAAATATCTCAGGAGTATGCATATTTTGTGCACATGTTCAGCAGGAAACAGGGGCCAGAGAATATGTAGTATATACCAAGAGCAGAAATGCATGGAGAACCACACTCCAACTGAGTTTAAGCGAGGTATGAGTTTTCCTCATATGAGAAAAAATTGAAATACAGTTTCAGGAAACTTGGAATCTTTCCTTTTTGCTTTCTTAATTCACTATCTGAAATGTAATCTCACATATACTCAACAGAATATACTCAATTTTTATATAGCAAAGGGGCATAAACAACTATAACATACAACAAATCCAGTTATAGCTGGTCACTCCAACTCTCCTCTCTATATGATTAATAAATAAGTAGGCTAAGAATTGTTAAAGATCAATTTGACTTAACTGATATTTAGACAACAGTCCACCCAATAATAACAAAGCACATATTATTTTCAAATGCACACAGAAAATTCACCAAGATGGACCATACTGTAGACCAGAAAACAAACTTGAACAAACTGAAACCACTAATAATCATACAAATCATATTCTCAGACCACAAAAGAATCCAACTAGAACATGAAAGCTATTAGGGAAGTGTTCAAATATTTGGAAATTAAATAATATACTTCCAAATAATCCACAGGTCAAAAAAGTAACCCATAGGCCAAAAACCAAATAACACAAATTATTTTTAACCATAGGACAAGGAGAGAAAGGGTTGAAATTAATGATCTAAGCATCTAGATAGAGCACAAGAAGCTCAGCTTGGCTCTCTGTGATGACCTAGAAGGGTGGGATGCAGAGAAGGGGAGGAGGTTCGACAAGGAGGGGATATATGTGTACACGCAGCTGATTCACTCTGTATACAACAGAAGCGAACACAACACTGTAAAGCAATTATACTCAAATTTTAAAAAGAGAAGAGTTAATCAGAGGATCAAATTTCATGAAAGATGTAAACAATTATAAACAACAGAGACATTATTCACTCAATGTTATTCACTCAATAAACAACAGATACATTAAACAGACCTACTGCTACTGCTAAGTCACTTCGGTCGTGTCTGATTCTGTGCGACCCCATAGACGGCAGCCCACCGGGCTCCCCCGTCCCTGGGACTCTCCAGGCAAGAATACTGGAGTGGGTTGCCATTTCCTTCTCCAATGCATGAAAGTGAAAAGTGAAAGTGAACTCGCTCAGTCGTGTCCGACTCTTCGCGACCCCATGGACTATAGCCCACCAGGCTTCTCCGCCCATGGGATTTTCCAGGCACGAGTATTGGAGTGGGGTGCCATTTGACTCTGTAGTTAACTATCTTCTCTCGAAGAAAACTTGGGTCCATTTGGCTTCAGTTGTTAATTTTAACAAACATTTGAGGAAGAAGCAATGCCAAATTCTACACGAAGTCTGCAGATTAAGGAATCTAACCTGAATTTTATAAGGCCAGTATTACTTTGACACAAATCAAACTAAAACATTAATAAAGGAATATAGACACAAAAATTATTTATAAAATTCTAGCAAATCTAGTTTAGCAACACAGAGAAAGGATCATATATCATGACAATGAGGCAATCATCATAGATTCAGAAACAGCATTTCACAAAATACAATTCAAGACAGAAATTATTCATAAATTAGAAACAGAATGGACTTTATTCAACCTGATATAAGACATCTACAAAAACAGAACTATAGCTAATAAATGCTACCCCTGAAGCCATAAACAAGCTAAGGATGTCCACTCTAATTTCTTCTATGCAACACTGTACTAGACGTACTAGTTGGTGCAATAAGCAAGAAAAAGAAACTTTAAAGCATATATATATATATATTAAAGGAAAAAAGTAAAACTGTCTTTAATCACAGAAGACATAATCATTTATGCAGAAAATCCTAAGAACCTACACAAGAAACCTACAAGAACTAAGTGACTTACTAAGATCGCAGGATCTTGCCCACATATATTTTTTAAAAGTAAACTGTCTTTCCAAAGCAATAGATAATAAATGAATACTAAGTTTGAGCTGTCTGACAAGGAACAGGATATTTCAGTAATTTCAAAATGCCTTCATAGAGACTGCTTGTTAGTTCTATCTATCAGGGAACGCATAGTAACTTTATAGCGGAGAAACTAAAAGTATCTTGACCTGGTGATTGAAATTTCTATTATCAAAAAGGGGGAGATAGATCTCAGTGCTCCCGATGTGAAATTCTGAGAAGGACACAAGAACATTTACATAGTTTACTGACAGGGGATGCATAACCTGAATTTTTCCATGAGGAAACATCAGAAAAACTCAAACTCGGGAATATTCTATAAAATAACTGGTCCCAGTACTCTAAATAACACAATGACATGAAAAGAAAGGTTGAGAAACTGTTACAGATTAAGGGAGTCTAAAGAGAAGTGACAACTAAATGCAATATATGATCCTGGATTTAGAAATAGAGAGGGGAAAAAAATGCTCTAAAGGACTGTGTGTGTGTGTGTGTGTGTGTGTGTGTGTGCGCGCGCGTGCGTGCATGTGCCTGTGCCTCTGTGTGTGTGTGTGTGTGTGTGTGCGCATGTGCGTGCGTGCATGTGCCTGTGCCTCTGTGTGTGTGTGTGTGTGTGTGTGTGTGTGTGTGTGTGTGTGTGTGTGGGTGTGTGCGCTCAGTCATTCAGTTTCAATTCTTTTCAATCCCATGGACTGTAGCCCACCTGGCTCCTCTGTCCATTGAATTTCTAGGCAAGAATACTGGAGTAGGCTGTCATTTCCTATTCCAGGGGATCTTCCCAACCCAGGGCTTGAACCCAAATTTCTTGCATCTCCTGCACTGGCAGGTGGATTCTTCACTACTGCACCACCTTGTACTGTATAAAGGACATTACTGGCATAATTTATGAACCTGAGCTGTAGATGGTAAAATAAATATAAATATTTTATAGATGTTAGATTCCTGAATTTGGTCACACAAGAGAATATTCTGTTTTTAGGTTATATCTGGTGCTGCAGCTGCTGCTGCAGCTGCTGCTGCTAAGTCGCTTCAGTCGTGTCCGACTCTGTGCGACCCCATAGACGGCAGCCCACCAGGCTCTGCCGTCCCTGGGATTCTCCAGGCAAGAACACTGGAGTGGGTTGCCATGTCCTTCTCCAATGCACGAAGGTGAAAGGTGAAAAGTGAAAGTGAAGTCGCTCAGCCGTGTCCTACTCTTAGTGACCCCATGGACCGCAGCCCACCAGGCTCCTCTACACTAAAGAGTAAAGAACTATGACATGTGCAAGTTCCTCTCCAATGATTCAGAAATATAGTATGTGTTTATATATATGTACACATATATAAAGAGATAGATAAAACATGAAAAATGCTGTAAATTAACGAACCTGTTCAAAGGATATTCAGAAGTTCTCCGTAACTCCCAGAGTAAGGTTTATCTGTGTCTTTCTTTTTCTCATGTAGTGGAATGTTGATAAAAGTGGGTTTTCCCATGTTTGTATCATCATCTCAACTAAAGATGTGAGTTTTCTAGATTAAATGTCAACTCATGAAGAGTGCAGGAACAGATGGGAAATTGTTGAAAGAACATGAGCCTTACATTTTCTCTGTCATTTGGGAAACTTCCTTCCTATCTATGAATCTTAGTGTCTTTGTGTAACAGTGGGAACGTTGTTTAGCAGCTCAGTCATGTCCGACTCTTCTGTGACCCCACGGACTGTAGGCTGCCAGGCTCCTCTGCCCATGGGATTTCCCAGGCAAGAACACTGGAGTGGGTTGCCATTTCCTTCTCCAGGGGATGGTCCCGACCCAGGGACCTAACCCTAGTCTCTTGCATCTCCTGCACTGGCGAGTGGATTCTTTACCACTGAGCCACAGGGAAACCCACTTACAATGGGAATAAGTAATAATAAATATACCAGCTTTACAGGGCTGCTGTGGGAATGGCAATAAGAGAAAGTATAAATACATACCTTTCAAAGTACAAAAAAGTACATGTATAATGCTCAGGCAATCCTGGGCCTCTGCTTCATGACCTCAGATATTTTCAATATCCCTTAGCATCCTCACCATGATTTCCAGTGTCTCCCCTGACTGGCTTCTAATTCTCTGAGCTCACCATTCTCCTTCTCCTCACTAAGTCCCTCTGTTCTTAGGGCCATTCTGTAAGTGTACTCTGCCTCAAGGTCCGTGCAGTTCTCCTCACCTGTCTGTCTCACCAGATAAACACAAGGGCCCTTCCTTCCAGCTCCCTGCTTATACATCAGACATCTTATCAGTGATTTCTCTCGAAAATAACCTATAAGACAGTAAACATTCATAATCCCTATTGGTTGCCTCTTTGCCTGATTTTTCAATACTTATCACACACAATCCACCACGTATGTATGTTCATTTACTAATTGCCTGTGTCCTTCTCTTGCTTCTCTGGTGGCTCAGAGGTTAAATCGTCTGCCTGCAATGCAGGAGACCCCAGTTCTATCCCTGGGTTGGGAAGATCCCCTGGGTTGGGAAAATCCCCTGGGTTGGGAAGATCCCCTGGAGAAGGAAATGGCAACCCACTCCAGTATTCTTGTCTGGAGAATCCCGTGGACGGAGGAGCCTGGTAGGCTACAGTCCACGGCGTCTCAAAGAGTCAGACATGACTGAGCGACTTCACTTCCACACAATTTTAAGGACTTATATTTACTCAGTACTGCATTTTTAGCATATAAACAAGTGCTAACATGTTTAGCACATAACAAGTGCTAACATTAACAGACTCTCAATAAATATTTGTTAAATGAATGAATGAACAAGGAAGCCTTGCACATATCTAGTACATACATAGTGCTTCACAGAAATTATCTCAAGTCCATTTAACTAAAATGTTATTTTTTTTCCTCTGTCAACATCTGTCACTATTAAATATCCCCACTGCTATTAAGGTCCACCTAGTCAAAAGTCCATCTAGTCAAAGCTATGGTTTTTCCAGTAGTCATGTATGGATGTGAGAGTTGGACTATAAAGAAAGCTAACTGCAGAATTGATGCTTTTGAACTGTGGTGTTGAAGAAGACTCTTGAGAGTCCCTTGGACTGCAAGGACATCCAACCAGTCCATCCTAAAGGAAATCAGTCCTGAGTATTCATTGGAAGGACTGATGCTGAAGCTGAAACTCCAATACTTTGGCCATCTGATGTGAAGAACTGACTCACTAGAAAAGACCCTGATGCTGGAAAAGATTGAAGGTGGGAGGAAAAGGGGACGACAGAGGATGAGATGGTTGGATGGCATCACTGACTCAATGGACATGGGTTTAAGTAAGCTCCAGGAGTTGGTGATGGACAGGGAAGCTGGGCATGCTTCAGTATCCATGGGGTCGCAAAGAGTCGGGCATGACTAAGCAACTGAACTGACTGCTTCTAAAATACAATGAATTTAAGTGCATTGGATTTCACAGTAGTCTTTCAGATTACTGGAGATTATTTAACATGTAACCGAATCAGGCCTGGAGATCACTGAGTCACAATTCTGAAGAGGGAAAGAAGGGAAAGAAGAAACATTCCTCACACAGACATTTTTAATATCGGCTCATTTCTTTCTTAGTGGTTCCACCTAATTATCAAGACAGGGCAATACCCAGTACAGTTGGATTTTCTTTCTTACCCAAGTTACAGATAATTGGCAGCTGCTCACTCACTTCTAAATATAAAATAGAACTCTCACATTTCAAACGCCACATCCTCTTACTCCAGAAAAGCAGAGCACATCTCAAAAATTCAGCTATTGTATCTGATGGGCAGTGACACCAGTAGACAGCCTTCTGTCAACACCCAGGCTGACAAATGACAATCACTATCCCACTGCCACCTGGGATCTGGGCCACCTGGGACCTCCAAGTCACAGCCAGCTTGTTCCTCACTTGCCACTACCTTCCTGCAGCTGTGGACTCAGGTCTGCATTGCAACCTGCCCTGACAGATCCAGAATGAGGGATCAGCTGCTTGGCTTGTTCAGTTTCCAGGGCCAGGAAAATCAGACAGGCAACCAACTCCCCAGGGACATTCATTGAGTCTGAAAACTACTATTAAATTAAACCATGGATGACCACCAATTTGCAAACATCTGCATTTGCAATCGTTTTGGTGCCGGTATTCACTTTCAGCAGAGATCAAGAAACACACGAACTCCAGAATAGGAAGCTATTATACGGCATCCCTGGCAAAATTCTCAAAACAACAGAAAGTTCTGTTAACAATTATTTTCCCTTCCTACTAATAATAAATGAGACTAATAAGTTATAGCCAGTGCTCTAAAGCATGGTGAGACCAGGTCTTTATGCTCATTCCTAAAACACAGAATATACACTGAACCAGCTAAGAATTCATGATACAGAATTCGTCCCACCCAAAGGGCTCCTTATTTAGGAACTTACTCTCTTGCCTTCCTCACCCCCCATCCCCCCACTGGTATAAACAGTTTTAAAAGTACCTCAGTATTTTAAATTATTGAACCCAAATTCTCTGTCTCAAGAAATGTAATAGAAAAGGTCTGTATACTATCTTTCCTAGTCAGGTAAGTCAACAGAATGAGCAGGAAACTTGGTGTAGGATCAAGGCCCCCAGCACTCAGTGAGCCACGTTGGTCCTGGGTCTTATAACTTTCCAGGCTGTTTATGATTATCTCATTCAGGTAGAGAGCGCAAGTTGTATGGGAGTAGTACATGGAAACTGCTTGGTCACTGGATGCAATGAGGAATAAAATACATCCCAAATTATTTACACTTTGTCTGTTGGCATCTCAAAATTTCCATTTCACTGCCATGTAAAGATTCAAAGAAAAGTTTCATCCAGAAAATGAAGGCAGCTTCAACTTCAAGAGTACCTAAAACAGGAAGTTTCCAGGGCTTCTCAGATTTTGGTACCAACTCTGAACAGTACAATAAGCTTGAAACATGGATATCTTTTCCCCACCCCCTGGCTGTACCTCGGGGGCATGCAGGATCTTAGTTTCCTAACCAGAAATGGAACCCCTAGACCCCTGGCAGTGCAAGGATGCAGTCTTAACCGCTAGACCACCAGGGAATTTCTGAAGCATAGATACCCTCAAGCATTAAGTGCTCTAAGTGTGAACACATTACAGGAAAGCTTTTTCCATTCAATTGTGCAATTGCACCTTATTCTTTCACTGGTTTCTTTCTTTCTTAAAACTAACTGTGTGTCATTACAGTTAGTGTGGGAAGAGTTACATGAGCTCTGGAGCAGGTAACTCTAGATTCAAATCCTTGGTCAGTTAATTATTAGTCATATTACCTTGAGCAAGTGACCAATTTTCTCTGAATCTGTTTCCTCATCAGTAAGATGATCTGATTAAATTCTTCCTTAAGTGAATGGTATATGAGATAATATGTTAAATGTTTATAGTATAAAAAGCCAAAATCATAGTTTGCTTTTAACTTGGTTAGGTCTGATCACATGACTCAGAAAAATTCCATTTATTAAAGCCTTCAATTACTGAAATCCATAAAGTACCAAGAAATTATGAAACATTCACATGCTAAGGTAAGCCACATCCTGATTTTCATGATCAAAAATAGGAATTTCTTATTTTTATGAAAATTGATTCAACTATAACCCAATCTGAACGGCAGACTGTCAAACAATTATACCTCAGCAAAGTGAACAACTGTAAGAAATGGATAAATTCCTAGAAATGTACAATCTGCCAAGACTGCATCAGGAAGAAATAGAAAATATGAACAGACTATTACCAGTAATGAAACTGAATCAGTCATTTTAAAACTCTCAACAAACAATAGCTCCCCAGGTAAATTCTACAGAACATTTTTAAAATTAATTTATTTATTTTAATTGGAGGCTAATTACTTTACAATATTGCAGTGGTTTTTGCCATTCATTGACATGAATCAGCCATGAGTGCACATGTGTTCCCCATCCTGAACCCCCCTCCCACCTCCCTCCCCATCCCATCCCTCAGGGTCATCCCATTGCACCAGCCCTGAGCATCCTGTCTCATGCATCGAACCCAGACTGGTGATCTATTTCATATATGGTAATATACATACTTCAATGCTATTCTCTCAAATCATCCCACCCTTGCCTTCTCCCACAGGATCCAAAAGACTGTTCCATACATCTGTGTCTCTTTTGCTTTCTCACATATAGGATCATCGTTACCATCTTTCTAAATTCCATATATATGTGTTAGTATACTGTATTGGTGTTTTTCTTTCTGACTTACTTCACTCTGTATAATAGGCCCCAGTTTCATCCACCTCATTAGAATTGATTCAAATGCATTCTTTTTAATGGCTGAGTAATAATCCATTGTATATATGTACCACACAACTGACTTACTAGAAAAGACTCTGATGCTGGGAAAGATTGAAGGTGGGAGGAGAAGGGGCCGACAGAGGATAAGATGGTTGGATGGCATCACCAACTCAATGGACATGAGTTCGAGTAAACTCTGGGAGTTGGTGATGGACAGGGAGGCCTGGTGTGCTGCAGTCCATGGGGTTGCAAAGAGTCAGACACAACTGAGCAACTGAACTGAACTGAAGTCAGGGAGCCGGGACAGGCACAAAACTTACCAGCATGAGATGCAAACTTCAGCAAAGCACTGTGGTAGCCCAGAGTAATCAAGATGGACTCCTTCCCCACATAGCAACATTCAGTGTCCCTGCTGAGTGAGCATCTGAAGACACAGAGGCCATCAGCTATAAAAGGAAGGAAAAAAAAAAGGATTATGAAATTCATTTTGAGCTCCGCAAAAAAGATTCAGCCAATCCTACATTTCTGTTTTCAAGGCTCCCCATTTCTACCTTAATATAATATAATGCATATGTAGACATATGTGAACATGAGCAGGATTGCAACCATGGCCAAAAAATAATTCTTCGCATATGGGCTAACACAGGACTCAAAACTGACTCTTATCTCTCGCCACTGTGTACATCATTGCATTCCCTACAACTCTTTATTCCCCAAAACATTTTGTATCTCTTGACACCATTCCAGGAGGGATCAGGTAATGGTTTTCTAGGTGATTCCAGAGCACCAACTACGTGCCAGAGATTTCACAACCAATCTTCACTGTATGTATTATCACTGGAAATGATAGCTGAATACCAGGAAAAGAGTTTAGGTCCAAATACACACAGCTAATAAGTGGCAGAATTAGAATTCAAACCCAGTTATTTTACTCCTAAGCATGTTCTTCCTACTGCAATGTGCAAGCATGATTAAAAAGGGAGATTCGTTTCTACAAGCAGAACCTGTGACAAGGGTCTATAGTCTCATTAGATTCACCCATAGATAATTGGGCACTAGCTCTCAATTCTTCTCTTTACTAGGTAGACAGGCCTAGGTAGAAACAGCAATGAAACTTGCAGTTCTGTTTCATCTTTGATACTTACTAACCTGGGAACTTCAATTACCCAATCACCACATTTCTTCATTATGTAAAATAAAAAGAGTGATTCTTATTTCACAGGCTTTTTTTGTGAAGACTGAATAACAAAGGTAAATAATTTCTAAAATCCTATTAAAACCAAAAAGGACTATTATTATTTCTCTCATTATAAAGAAGATCTTAGTTTCTATTCTTAATGGTTTCCATTCTCCCTAACAAAATTAAATAATTGTGTTAACTGAAAAACATAATTATATATAAAATTCTACACATGAGCATGTGCACATTCAAATACACACACACACAGAGTTAAAATGACAAAATATTTTCAAATATTTTCATGCACTATTTCAATTAAGTGAGCACCTCCTAATGGAGGCATTCACAAATATTTTTCACAAAACATCTTGGCTGATTAAATAGTACAGATGTTTTGAAAACATTTTCCTGCCATAAAACATGACTACAGGTTTAGATGCTGTGACAAAGGGAGTGTCTCAAAGGCATAAGTGTCTCCCTGCAGAGAGACTGCCGTGAATGTAGATACACAAAAACAGAGTCTGGAGTCTTTTAAATAACGTTTCGTTTTTGTTTTTGTTTTTGTTTTTAATCAAAAACTCATTCAAGAAAGCAGGATTTCTAGCATTTACCAATTATTTCTTTGATGGTTTAGAGGTAGAATAACAGAGAAGGAAGAAGGAATGAGGAGTCAAGTGTTCCATAGTCCCTTGTCCCTACATGACTGTTAGAGTCTGTGAACTCTTCGTGGGCAGGGGCAATTTTATTTTATTTTTGTAACCAATATCTTTTTCTCTCTGAATCAAAACCTAGCCCAGTACCTGGTACTTAATATTTGTTGAGTCAGTGAAGGTATTTCTCCATGTACTGATGGCACACCACCATAGACTGGGTAAAAAGCTTTAACTTTATCTGGCTCAAGAGTCCTTAGCCAAATAGGCGCAGACATTTTTTATTATTGTTTGTTTGCTTTATTGTAATTTGATTAGAATATAAATTGAGTAGCTTGTTTTCCTACCTTTATAAATTATAAAATGTCTGTCTATATAACCTCTTTTCTTCATCCTCTTCCTACTCTGTTTAAATATAGATGGAGAATGTCTTTTTAAGTATGCAACAGAATTCAGAAAACACTGATAATTAAAAATTTTTATAACTTACAAATGGCAAAAAATTGTTGATACTTTAAATCAAATTAAAAAGCAATGATAAACAAGGAAAATACTTTAATACTCAAATCTACAATTAGCTGCAAAGAAAAAAAAAAGAAGTGATCTACTGAAAATTCATTAAGAAGGATTAATAACAACTGGTAACTAGAAAAATGCTGATGCTAAAAAAAAGTGAAAAAAATGGACCTCAGAAATAATCAAATTGAAATATATGATAAAACAATAAGATCAAATTTTTTATGTCTCACTGTTAAGATTTTAAAAATATCAACTGATAGTATCAAATATTGGCAAGGGTATGAGAAAACAGTGGATGGCAGCAATTTAAGAATATAAATTTCTAGGCTCCTGAAGTACAGCCTGCCCATATGGTTCAAAATTTAAAACCTATGTACTCTTTGTCAGATATTTTACTCGTAATATAATTTCTTCCAGCATGATTTTCTCAAGTGTGGATAAATGTATATTCAAGAAGTTCATTTTAGAGCTGTTTATTATAGCTATGGAATGTAAAAAAGCTAAGAGCTGGTCACTTACATGGTTGGTTAAATCAAACAAGGTACCTTCATGTTAAGGTTGCAGAACAGCATGTATAATATTATTGTAACAACTTAACCTTATGTTTGTCTTCGGAGAAAGCTGTCCTAAAAGACATACACCAAAGACATGTAGACATGCATCATCAGTGGTTTCCTCTGAATAGAGAGATGCAGGACCATTTTTACTTTTCCCCTCAAGTTCTCCCTTATTTGAATTTTCTGTGCTTTTTATAATAAAAAAAAATTTTCTGTACTTTTTATAATAAAAAAAAACGAAAGCTATTTTCAACTGGTAAAAACCAACCAAACAAAATGCACACTACCACTGCTAATGCAGTTAGCATGTAACTACTAGTGTAATTTCCACATACTTATTCTTGGTGAGGATTACCATTCCTTTCATTTGTTCATTTATTAGATAGATATTAATTGGTACCTCATTCATTCAACATAATAATTTAAGAATTCCTGCATTCAATATAATCATTTTAATTCTCATTTCAAGCATAATACATGGAAATGAATGTTTTATCATGTTTTTATTTGCTAATCTTATATCTTCTAGTGTTTATTTCCTTTCCTGCCCTCTGACTATGTTATACAGAAAACAAATATTCTAAATTATTTCTGCCAACTAATATGATTGAGATTAAAGTACAGCTATTTTAGGGAAGAGTATATTATAGAGAATTGTGTCTTTTAAAGTTTATATTAGAAAAATGAAGAAATATGTAAATATTGTTGAATACATACAAATCTAAGACTGGGAAAAATTCTATCAGTGAAAAGTAGGAGTGGTGAGGGAAATCATTTCCTATCTACCCTGAACTAAGGTACAGGACATCTATCTTTCTATCGAGCTGTTATTACTGGTAAAAATAACTACATTTGCAGAGCACACTGACTCCCTTTACAAACATTGCATTTCACCTTTACAGTGGCATGGAAGGCTGGCTACTTCTGTGTATTCACTATCGTTCGGCTTTTGAACTTTGCTTTCATCAGCGACCCTCTTTGCTACTTCTTCAAAGGGCAAGGCCTGATCTCTTGGTAGCAGCAGAGTAATAAGCGGAGTAAGTTCATGTGCACAAACTTTAGCTGACTTCAGCAAAGCCCGGAGCCTTGTTTCCTCCTTGAGGAAGGCCACTTGTTCTACCAGAGGACTCTCAAAAGAAATCCACAGAGACAGTGAATCCAGATGCCTTACTCTATTCTCCACCTTAGCCTTATCTGACAAAAATTGCAAAGGTTCAGAAAGAAATTCAGGATCCAGCCATTTTACAAGTGCATACAAGGAAACAGGGAAAGTGCCACCGGGAAACATCAAGAGACTTGTCTTTGCCTCTCTTAACCAATATTTCTCTACCCTTCCACATATATACCTCCAATCCTTTCAGCTTGTGAAAGTGAAAATCGCTTAGTTGTGTCTGACTCTTTGCGACCGCATGGACTATACAGTCCATGAAATTCTCCAGGCCAGAATACTGGAGTGGGTAGCCTATCCCTTCTCCAGCAGATCTTCCCAACTCAGGAATCAAACCGGGGTCTCCTGTATTACAGCCATAACCTTTCAGCTTACGCAAATGCAAAAGTTCAATCTCTACAGGAAAGCTAAAACACTAGTTGATCAAGAATATTAGGTATCAGGCATGGTCTAGAACAGATATTCTAAGATGTACTTTTATACATAAATTCCCGGACTGAAGAGTACTCATGACCTAATAATATGGCATTGTGTCAATTCTTTGCTAAGTAACCCTATCAAGAACTAGGAAGTTTGTCTATCTAAGGAATGTTTCCTGAAAACAAATAACTAAAAAATAAAAAACTGTATAGGCAGCACTTGCGTATATGGAATAAAGTATATAGACAACTATGTAGTTATTTTTTAACAAATTTAACTACGGAAAAAGAGTGTAAGAAAAAAAGGACAGGATTATGGACTCTAACAAATCTAATATTAAAATTAGGCATCAATGCTGAATAAAACAATTTCCTAGGGAATATGACACAACAGTAATAAATGAGATAGTCATGGGTTCTTCCTCTCTTCTACCTGGTAAGGTAGATTTTCCATTTGAAAGATTAGATTTTCGGTTTTTGCTTGCTGGAGTAATGAGAGTGAAGAAAAACTGAAAATGGATTGATTGATTCGGGTTAAAAACAGGCTAAAGGTTAATAGAAATGAAGAGAGCAGGAAAATCAGAAGAAGGAAGAAAGGGATGCAGAGGTAGTTTTAGAGTTAAGAACTGGGGAAACTGCCATGTGTGAGAGACAGAAGACAAAGAAAAGGGGCTCTTAAGACATAGGTTTCAGACCAACAATATGAACACTATCAGCACCAACTATGATTACTGAAACAGGTGTCTAATTGTTTTCTTGTTGCCTTGATTTAGGGTTTGGTTTGGATTTGTAAATGTGCTTCCCTCCCTCTACATTTTTTTTTTCTCTTTAGAGTTTTCTTTATTTTTTTTTTAATTTTTATTTTAACTTTAGTTTACTTTAATACTGTATTGGTTTTGCCAAACATTGACATGAATTCACCACAAGTGTACATGCGTTCCCAAACATGAATCCCCTCCCACCTGCCACCCCATAACATCTCTCTGGGTCCTCTCCTTGCACCAGCCCCAAGCATCCTGCATCCTGCATCAGACACAGACTCGCGATTCGTTTCTTACATGATAGTATACATGTTTCAATGCCATTCTCCCATCTCATCCCACCCTGTCCCTCTCCCTCTCCCCCAGAGTCCAAAAGTTCACTCTATAGATCTGAGTCTCTTTTGTTGTCTCGCATACAGGGTCATCATCACCATCTTTCTAAATTCCATATATATGCGTTAGTATACTGT